>JAODAL010018228.1:0-75316 GCA_025379985.1 Phyllomedusa bahiana
AAACTTTTTTTTTTTCCTGCATCCATTTTAAAGGAGCTTGGTCTGACACTAATTTAAACTTCCTACCTAACAGGTAGTATCGTAGGGAGTCTAAGAACCACTTGATCGCTAGACACTCTGTTTCTATTATCGACTAGTTTCTCTTACAGAAGGACAATTTTTGGCTGAGATAAGCGACTTGGTTTTCTTCCCCATTAATCTCTTGGGACATGACAGCCCCCAACCCCACATCTGATGCATCAGTCTGAACGATGAATTCTCTAGAGAAGTCAGGGGCTACTAACACTGGTTGCCTACACAGGGCCAACTTCAGCTCCTGAAATGCTCATTAAGCTTCTGGGGACCACTTCACCATGGCCAATTTCATGCAAAGTGAGGTCAGTCAGGGACATTGCAATCTCTGCAACGTTAGGGGCGAACCTCGTACAATAGCCAATGATCCCTAGGAAGGCCCTGACCTGTCTTTTGGTGTGAGGACATGGTCAGCTCCAGATGGCCTTCACCTTGTTTATTTGTGGCTTTATCTCGTCCATTCCCACTATATAGCCCAAGTATCTGGCTTCCTCCATCCCCATAGCACACTTGCTGGGGTTTACCGTAAACCAAGTCTTCTTTAACACATCCACGACTGCTTGGACCTTAGGCAGATGACTCTCCAAGTTTTGGCTATAGATGAATATGTTATCTAGATAGGCTGCTGCATACTTCCTATTGGGACGTAATATACGGTCGATGGCCTTTTGGAGAGTGGCAGGTGCTCCCTGCAACCCAAAAGGCACACAAATGTACTGATAAGACCCTTCTGGTGTGGAGAAGGCCGTCTTTTCCCTGGCTTCCTTGGGCAAGAGGATTTGACAGTACCCCTTCGTAAGGTTCAAGGTGGTTATGTACCGGGCCAGTACCTCTTGGATACTTTATTGAGCCTGTGGTAGTCATTACAAAACCTCCATTCCCAGTTCAGTTTTTGTACCAACACTATCAGGCTAGACCACCCACTCCTGTACTCTCTATCACCCCCAAGTGCACAATCCTCTCGACCTTATTGGCCACTATTTCCCAGCGGGCTTCAGGGATCCTGTAGGGCTTTACATATACCCGAACATGTGGTTCAACAAGAATCGCATCCTTGATACCTTTTATAAGACCTGGCAACTCTGAAAACAAGTCCTTGTTACGTTTCAGCATTTCCTTACACTGCTGCTTCTAGGGGACAGGCTCTCAGCAATTTTAACCATTTCAACATTGGCCTGGGGTTGGATCACCAAACAGGGGGTTGCAGGAGAGTCTCTATCTTTCCAGAGTTTTAGCAGATTCACATAGTATATCTGCATGGGCTTTCTCTTACCGGGTTGGTGTATTCACAAATTAACATTACTCACTTTTTCAACCAACTTATACGGTCCCCCTTGCCAGGAACTTGCTTTCCACCATTGGCACCAGAACGAGTACCTTATCCCCTGGTTTGAACTCCCTGAGTTTGGCAGATTGATTATAAGCCCAGGATTGTGCTTCCTGGGCCTGCAGGAGATGTTCTTTTTCTATGGGCATCACATTGGACATCCTTTCCTGTATCTGGGCCACGTTTGATCACATTTTTATGGGGAGTGGTTTCACTTTCCCAGGTCTCCTTCGCGATATCAAGTAAGCCCCTGGGGTGCCAACCATTCAATAACTCAAAGGGGGAGAACCTGGTGGAGGCTTTGGAACTTCCCTGACAGAGAACAAAAGGTAGGGCAATAAGCAGTCCCAATCCCGACCCTCTCTACCACCTTTCTCAGCATAGCTTTTAAGGTTTTGTTAAACCTCTCCACCAACCCGTCTGTTTGGAGCTGATATACTGAGGTGCGCAATGGTTTAGCCTTCAGGATCTTGCACAGATCCTTCATCACCCTAGACATAAACGATGTCCCTTGGTCCTTCAGGATATCTTTAGGTAGACCCACTCTAGAAAATATAAAGAATAACTCTCAAGCAATGGATTTGGACGAGGTGTTTCTTAAGGGTACTGCTTCTGGGTGTTGGGTCGCATAGTCAACGACAACCAGAATGTATTGGTGGCCTCTCGCCGACTTCACCACGGGCACCACCAGATCCACCACAATCCATTCAAATAGAACTTCAATTATGGGTAACAGTACCAAGAGGCTACAAAAATGTGCAACATGACAGGTAATCTGACACACGGGACAGAACTGACAAAAATCCCTGATTTCCCTGAACACCCTGGCCAGTAAAACCTCTGTAGTACCTGTTCCTGGGTTTTATCCGTCCCTAGGTGACCACCCAACACATAAGAATGAGCAAAGTCTAACACCATGTGCCTGTAGGATCCAGGCACCAGTAGTTGTTCTATGACCTCATCCCTCACCCGGTATAAAAACTTGTTATTCATTGCAAAATGGGGTAACCTGAGTCCAGGAGTCCAGTCACTTTAGTGCCATTCACTGACAATTGGCACACCTGTGGTCCTTCCCAAGGGCTGGGCATAGCGCTGCATGCAGGGTGTGCAAACCAGGAACAGCGTTGGCCCATAGAGCACTCCATAGGCTCGGCGATCTCCGGACACTGGGAGGCAAATTGACCTGGGGTCTGAAATTTCCAGCAAATGATATTACAGCCAGGACCCCTTGACCTGGGTTCAGTCCCCACCTTGGCCTGAGGACGCCCTTCAGAGTGGATTTGGACCCCCTTTTTGGGCTGTCAGTCCCACTCAGAGAGTTTTCCACTGCCACATATCTCTCCACTAGACCCACAAGGTCTTCCGGATTCTGGTGGTCCCCCTGTACCATCCAACATTGTATGGATCTAGGGAGAGAATGCACAAAGCGACCCATCAAGACTCGCTCAACCATTTAGGCAGGAGTGCAGGTCTCAAGTTGTAGCCACTTTTGGACGAGGTTGAGCAGTCAAACATCTGACACCTTGGCAGCTTTTCCTTGCTGTATCCCCAGCGATTCACCCATTGTGCCCTGACTGCCAACGTCACTCCCAGTCATGCCAGAATTTCGGCCTTTAATTTACTATATTCTTTGGCATAATGCAGGCTCAGATCGCAATAGGCCTTCTGTGGTTCCCCAGTGGGGTAAGGGGCTAGGACTTCGGCCCACTGCTCTGAGGGTAACTTCTCCCGGTCAGCTACCATCTCGAACAACATCAGTAAGGCCTGGGCGTCATCCTGTGGCATCATTTTCTGTACCTCCTCACACTGCGGCTCTCTCCGGCCATTGTGGCGGTCACCACCTCTCTGACTCTGATGGACTCGGTCAGCCATCTGCTGGACAAGGAGTTTGTTGGTCTCCTGTTGAGCTTGCACAGTCTCCATGTGGGCTTGCTGCTGCTGTGAACTGACCTGGACCAGGTGCTTAACAAGCTCCTTCATGCTGTCCGTCTGGCTTGCCTGAATCTGAGACACCAATTTGTGGGTGGTCAGCACAAAGGCAGCCACATGAGCACGTTTTCAGTTCAAAGAAATAAACGCTTTATTGTAAGTCCACAATCTTGCAATGCAAAATACAGCTTATGTTCAGCATAGAAAACAACTGTGGTGAAACAACAAGTCCTTTCTTCAGGCAGGAAAGTAAGAAAATACAAATGAGCAGTCTCGCCGACTAGTGCCGCTGGTCCTCAGGCCTACACAGCCTCACAGTTCAGACAGCACACAGCTTCTGGTTTCAGATCCAGAAACACACCTTCTTATACCCTGAACCATCTGCCTTTTATCTGGCTGGTAAGACCTGGGCTGGAGTATTGGAGCGACCTTTCTCACCTAGGCTTTATGGCCGCTCTGTAAAAAAACCCGACCCGGACTACAGCAGGAACAACTGCCCAGCAGCAATAATTGTTACTGGCCAGCCACCTCGGTGATAAATACCTGCCGTCTAGAACCGCACCACTGGCCCCTGTACAATATCTGTCTATCTATCTATCTATCTATCTATCTATCTATCTATCTATCTATCTATCTATCTATCTATCTATATTAATAATTCAAATCACCCCCTTTTAATAAAATGTTACACATAATTGGTATCGCCAAAGATCCAATCTATTAAAATATATCATTTATCCAATTAGTTGAACACCATTGAAGAAAAAAAATTCCAAACGCCAAAATTGCGGGTGTTTTTTTTGTCATTTCATGTCTCATAAATTTGGAATAAAAGTGATAAAAAAGTTGCATGTATTCCAAACTGGTACCAATAAAAAGTTCACTTCAGCCTGCATAAGATACATTCTCACTTAAGTCCGTAAGTAGAAGTACAAAAAAGCTATTGGTCGCAAAAAAATAGCGCTGTGGCAAAAATTTGAATTCTTTTTTTTTTATTATTTTTTTTTACAGTTCTAAAACATAACGAAAACCTTGCATGTTTGGCATTGCCAGATTTGTATGAACCTGCAAAATGCAGATGACACATCATTTTTGAAAAACAAAGCTCCCACAAACTTGGCGCAAGTACGTATTTTTCACATTTTGACCCAATTAGAATTTTTTTGCAGCTTGTCAGTATATTCTATAGTATGGTGAAAAACAACATTAGAAAGTACATCTTGTCCCGCAAGATATAAGTCCTCTTATGTCTATGAAGGTGGAAAAATAAAAAGTTATGGCTCTGGGAAGGTGGGAAGGGAAAAATGAACATGACAAAAAAAAAGTGGGTAGGAGTTAAAGAAATAACTTTTTTGCAGACTAAGGAGTAGTTTTTATTGCTTTTTTGGATACATGTGATTTTTGAACACTTTTTATTCCAATTTTTTTTTCTTCTATAGTATTAACCATATGGAATAAATTATATTATATATGAATAGATCAGACTTACAAACATGACCATAGCAATTATGTGTAACTTTTTTTTATTTTTTTTTATTGTTAAAAGGCAAAAGGGAGTTATTTTGAACTTTTAATACTCATCACCCCGTGATAACATCTTTAGGGCGATCGGGGAAGGAATGGTGCACAGCACTGTTTCTCGTTCATTTAGAGGCTTTGGGGCTCAAGAACAGCTCCCTAAGAATGACGGAAAAACCAATCAATGAAGGAAACCAGTAACTACAAATGAAAGTGCCTCTAAAAAGTGGATCCTCCAGCAACAGGAAAAATGTTAAAACATCCCAAATTTATTAAAGCATAATTAAAAACCACAGTCCATCATCATCTGTCACATTTTGAGCAACCACTCTTAATTTTAGACTGATGGTGAAAGGATAAGAAGCTGTTAAAAAACAGAGGCCAGAAATTCTGACCCTGAATCTCAAAAACTGATTTGTTAATGGACGGAATGCTGACACCAAGATTGACATAAACATATGCCTATTGTATGCTGAACACATATGCAGTTTTTGTTTATATCTGATGTATAGTCCAATATTTATGTAAATCTTTGTGTCAACAAGATTGGTTGCCCAAAATGTGCCAGTTGATGGTGGTCTATGGTTTTTAATGATGCTTTAATAAAATTTGGACATTTTAACATTTTCCCTACTGGAAGATCCACTTTTCAAAAGCAATGAGCTACAATTTATCCTGTGGTCCAGTGGCTTCCTCTGGGCATCACAGTCAAAGACAATATACTGGAATATCAGCCTATTTGACAGTCTTTTTATTGGGCTCATAAGCTTCAATTTACACCTCTGCATTTCTAACATAGACAGGCAAGCTGGGTTGGCCAGGGTGGGAGACACTATTGTATATCAGCTTTGGATACAAAGGGGGTCCTGAATGGCAGCCCTCAATTCATGATGTTCATATGCCTAATAAGTGGTTATCTTCCATATTAAATAGAGAATATTGAAATGGGTTGTATATCTTCCTATAATATAGTATGTAGATCTACAGTATCTCAGTATCCCCCTCACATTTTAGTAAATAATGTGTTTTCATGGGACAACAGTGAAGAAAATATACTTTGATAAAATGTAAAGTAGTCAGTGTGCAGCGTGTATAGGATAACAGTGTAAATTTGGCATGCTCAACACATAGCCATCAATGTCTAAACCGCTGGCAATAAAAGTGAGCACACTCCTAAGTGAAAATAGACAAATTGTTCCCAAAATGTCAATGTTTTGTATGGCCACCATTATTTTCCAGCACTGCCTTAAAGGGGTATTATCGTTTCATTAAATGGTCTTCAGAATAAGGGGACAGTGAAAACAAGCAACTTTGCAATTGGATGTCATTAGCAAAGCTGCCTTGTTCTCACAGTGTCCCTTATCTTGTGTTTTTATTTACACTGATATCCAGTGTGGGTCTAATCCCTCCTGTCCCTCCTCCTTACAATTCACTAGCCGAGAGCTCATTTACATTCTGTACAGCCCCTGGGTCGATTCACGGAGCTGTGTCTCTGACTCAGAGTTAGGGGCCGTAGCATTTTCTGTCTCCACACCTAGCAGAAACAGACTGCAGCAGATTGTACAATGAGAAAACATGACAGTTTTTTGTCCCTGTGCCTAACTCTCCTGCATAGATGCAGATCTGTGCCGTTCTTAGAAAGCTGTAATACATCTCCAGCTGTGAGAGATCAGTGCTCAGATTAGATTGAATGCAGCCTGTGGTATGTATACAGCTCTTATAAAATAAGACTGCATAGGGAGAGACACAGTGATATGTGGACTCAGAGAGGAGGGGGGGGGAGTCTCCGGCCAGCCGGGAAGGGGGGATGATGTCATCCAGCTGGGAGGGGAAGAAACGCCCCTGCATTCACAGAGCTGGGAAGCTAAGAGAAGTGTGAATCAGCCGAAGTAAGGAAGCGATACATCCCCTTTAACTCTCTTGGGCATAGCGTTCAATAGAGATTCACAAGGTGCCACTGGAATCCTCTCCCACTCCTCCATGAAGACATCACAGACCTTGTGCTCTCCCACCTTCCATTTGAAGATGCTCCACAGATGCTTCATAGGATTTAGGTCTGGTAACATGCTTGGCCAGCCCAGCATCTTTACCATAATTTTCTTTAGCAAGGCAGTGGTCATCTTTGAGGCATGTAAAGGGTTGCTATCATTGTGGGAAGCCCAGTTTCTGAAGGGAGAGAAGAAGTATGTCATGAAAAAGAAGTATGTCAAAGTGCATGTTGGCCTTCATGGCTTCCTCAATGAACTGTAGCTCCCCACAGTTGACAGCACTCATGCAGCACCAACCCATGACATTCCAACCACCATGCTTGACTGTTGGCAAGACACACTGGTCTTTGCACGTCTCACCTGGTTGTTACCACACATGCTTGACACCATCTGAACCAAATACATTTATCTTGGTCTCATCAGACCACAAGACATGGTTGAAGTAATCCATGTCCATAGTCTGCTTGTCTAGAGCAAACTGTTTGCGGCTTTCATGTGCATCATCTTTAGAACAAGTTTCCTTCTGGGATGACAGCCATGCAGACCAATTTGATGCAATGTGAGGCATATGATCTGAGCACTGACAGGCTGATCATCCACCTCTTCACCAAATGGTGGCACCACTCCTACATCTATATTTTAAACACAATCTCTGGATATTACGCTGAGCATGTGCGCTCAACTTCTTTGGTTGACTTTTTGAGTCCTGTTCTGATTGAAACCTGTCTTTTAAAATCTCTATATGATCTTGGCCACCATGCTGCAGCTCAGTTTCAGGGTGTTGGCAATATTCTTATTGCCTAGGCCATCTTCATGTAAAGCAACAATTGTTTTTTTCAGATACTCAGAGAGTTCTTTGCCATGAGGTGCCAATTTGAACTTTCAGTGACGAGTATGAAACAGTGTAAGAGTGATAACATCAAATTTAAAACACCTGCTTCCCATTCACATTTGAAACCTTGCAGCACTAACGAGTCGTATGACACCGTGGAGGGGAAAAGGCAAATTGAGAACAATTTGTCCATTTTCACTTAGGGGTGTGCTCACTTTGTTGCCAGCAGTTTTAAGATTAGTGGCTGTTTGTTGAGTTATTTTGAGGACACACCAAATTTACACTGTTATACAAGCTGTACTACTTTACATTGTATCAAAGTGTCTTATCTTCAGTGTTGTCCCATGAAATTATAGAATACAATATTTACAAAAATGTGAGGGGTGTACTCACTTTTGTGAGATGCTGTAGGTAGGTAAAGTAGTAGATGTTGGGCTAGTTCAACAAAATACTGTAATTGCAATTAACATATGCCATTTATGATTATGCTTATATTTGAAATAGTAGTAAACCCCTAACATCACAGTTCTTTAACTACAACTTAAACTAAATACCAGCTTGATAATTTTCAGCACAAAGGTTAATTCTTACATTGTTAGTGGTTTTAATGAAATTACTCTAGTCTATCATGGTTTGCTTTACTATGTTAATAGCATTAAAAGTTATTGATTGTGTATAGTCTTGAAAGCTGAATTGGTTTTTGAACTGTTATTTGAAGTGAAAAATAAATAACACAGAAAATTATTTGAAGAGTTTGTAAACAAGGGAATTGCACTTACTGCATTAATTTCATCCAGATTTTGATGCAAGCATAAACAGTAAAAAGAATCATAAAAACAAATATGTGATCAAAATGTTCATGGCTTAATAAATAGTAAATATTCTTAATGTGTGAAATGTGTAGGAATCTTTATAAACAATTTGTCAACTCTCAAAATAAGTATCATAAATATTTTCAAAATGAAAATATATTAATGTGGCAAATGGCTTATTTTAAATGTATCTATTAAACATGAAACTTTTAAAAAAAAATATGGGGCTGTATGAATCATAATTATATTTCTTGCTATAGAAACTTAAATCTCAGATCCTACAATTGTACTCTTGTGAGTTTCTCTTTTTACCGCTCAGTTAGCATCACCTGGTTCTCTCTTAGCGTGAACTTACTCTTGAACTCTTTAGTTAGTTCTTCTTCCTCTTTAGAATAACATTTAAAGCCTTTAAACCAAATGACTGGACCACTTTTATTCCTGTTCTGCGCTCTCCGAGGTGATTCAGATAGACCTGAGCTTTGATTTCTATAAAAAAATGTTTTACCTGTCCTGACTTCATTCTTGGCATTCTGTACATTTGGTTAAATTTTGCATAGATGACAACACTTAACTATTTAGGATTTTAACTGTACAAAGCCTTATTTCCAGATCTTAATCCAACTTTGCTGAAAGGATTTGCGACTTAGGGGGTCCTGTGGCGTCCTTGCATCAAATTGCAATGATGATGTCGAAGGCAGATCGATTCAGTCAGAGCAACTGTTAGGGCAGCACTGTTGGTACTGCCTTACAGAGCCCAGCCAAAGTGTAAAGCAAAGGTTGGCCCCCTTATTTCACAGACTGTCTCAATTGTATTTGAGTCCTCAGGCTGCACATACAATTGAGAATTATGGTGTCATGCTGCTTGCAGGAGAGACTCAAACCAGAAATGTTCAGAGGGGGAATGAAGAAGGTGAGTATTGTTTTTTTATTGTTAATTGGGGGCCACATGTATCTACCTAACTGCTTGGGGTCCCAATGTATCTGTAAGGGGCTGGATTTATACTTGTGTAGGGACTGTGAAACACAGTAGGTTACCATGGGGGACCAGGATAGTAGGTGCCATGGTTATGGCAAGGGGACAGTTAGTAGCTCAGGCAATTTGGGGCCTGTGTATGTGTTAGCACTGATAAGTTGCTATGGGAAACCAGGAGGATAGGTGGCCTGGTTATAGTAGACAAAGGGTTAATGGTTCAGAGTTAGTGACAGACAGGAGCTCAGGGGGTGGAGCTGGTCTGGAGAAGCAGGGTGTCCTGCTGGTGTTGCAGAGTGTGGCAGTTAGTGACAGAGTCATTGAGAGGTGAGAGCAGTGAGCCCTTCAAGAAGGAGTCTGGTGGGCATGAGGGGTTCCAGATTCATGTGACTGTAATTCGAAGAGAGGTCAGTGAGGCCATGAACCTTTACATAATTGCGCGTTGAGCAGAAAACTGGGAGAGACCGGGGGGGAAAAAGGTCCCCACTTCCAGAGGCAGAGAGTGTCTGGAGGGAAGACACCGACCCGGGTAGCAGTGGGAGAAGGACAGCAGGAGGCCTGATGCCTCGTAGGAAAAGGGTTTACTGAGAAAAGGGTAAGGTATAACAGTGAGGAGGACAAAGTAAGAGCCCCTCTTGAGCTGTGTGACTGCTGAGGCTGCTGGGTGTCAGGACACAAGTTTACTGGATTCATGCATACAGTAACGGAAAGCCAGAAGCAAAAGCCTTGTTATCCCTGGATTACTATTTGTGTGTCTGAAGTTATTTCTCTCTCGGTGCGCCACAAGTCACTCAACACACCTCTCCCCACAATGCTAAAAGAACTTTAGTAAGGGTGGTTTCTATGGGCAATGGGTGGACACAGTTAGGGCGCCGCCATTGCCACCTGATCTTTTACATTTCTACCTACTGGGCGGAGGAGGGACTTTTGTATCAACCTCCTTACTGGGGTATCCTATGTACCTACCTATTGAAGGATGATGCCTTTATACCTACCTACCTAATAGGGATCCATATACGCCTTCCTACTAGGGGGCCCTATATACCTATCTACTATATGGTACCTATCACTTTTGTGGGGTGCACTATATACCTGCCTACCTACTGGTGTGTTCTCATATACCTACCTTCTGTGGGGGCTCTGTATACCTAGCTAGCTAGTGCATAATTATAGCACTTCATGGATAAAGTTTTTCCCGACGTCTCTCCCTAAAACGTCTGTCTAGACGAACGGCTAGCGCCATAGCCTCATCTGCGGAACCAGGGGTATGGTAAGCCACCAACATATCCTTCACATGGTCAGCGTATCCTAATCTAAACTGTTATCTGAGAGCTGGGTCATTCCACCCAGACGGAAAACACACCAGCGACGAAATTCGGAGCAATAGTCCTCCACATTCCTTTTACCCTGCCTCAAAGTTGTCAACCGAGCCTCGGCCACAGCTTCCCTATCAGGGTCATCAAAAAGTGCACCCAAGGAGACAAAGAACCTGTCCACAGAAGAAAGTTTTGGCGATTCAGGTGGTAAAGAAAATGCCCACTCCTGAGGGGGACCCTGAAGAAGGGAATTAACGATTCCCACCCTCTGTTCCTCATTGCCCGAGGTTTGTGGGCGGAGCCTAACGTACAGGCAACATCCTTCCCTAAATGTCAAAAAGGCCCTTCTGTTGCCTGAGAATCAGGCATCTGAATCGGGGGTTCCACAGGGGAAGCAGATAATACAGGAACACTCTGACTTGGGGTAGTCTCCTGCTGTTGTACCTTCAGCGCCAGATCCTGAACTTGCTGGGTAAGCCCCTGCATCTGTTCTACCAGAGCTGTCATGGGGTTCATAGCGAGCGGAGAGCAGAGGCGGTTTCGGCCTGTGATAATTTCATGTCAAGGGAGGTACAATGATCCCTGACTGGAACCCAGCCTACTGTCCCTGCCTACTTGACATGCTGCCCTAGGCGGCAGACGAGAACTGGGCGACAGTCCCTGCGCTGCTAGAGTGCTGGGGCCGTCAGAAGGAACAAAGGTCAGACAGTCTGGGTCAATAACAAAACAGGAACGCCAAGCCACAAATCAGAACCAGAGAGAAAACGTAAACAAGCCGAGGTCAAACACGAACGGGAGTGTGGTACAAAAATGGAGAGCAAGACAGGGTCAGGAATAAGTAAACAACTATAAGCACAAGTATTAAAGGCAGCCAGGAGAATATCACAGGCGCTGCACTCAGCCTGCAGGGGGTTTAAATGTGATTTCCGGACACCGCCCCAGCAGCCGATTAGAGTGGCCTCCGGTTCCTCCCATTGGCTGCTGCGACACCCCCGCGGTCCAGAGTGGTTGGGCCTCTGTCACTCATGGAGCTGCCAGCAGACTGTCTATCCGGGTGGGGTCGCAAATCAGCTGCTGCAGACTGTTGCTCCCTGCAGGCTGAGCGCCGCCTAGCCCTGACAAACATGCTTGAAGGTTGACAGCAGTGAAAACAAATACCCTGTTTTGCCGAAAATAAGACATACCCATAAAATAAGTTGTAGCAGGATTTCTAAGCATTTGCGTAATATAAGCTATGCCCCAAAAAATAAGAGATAGGAGTGGCTATGCAGCATACCATCGCGGAGCAGTAAAGAAGATACTCAGCCCTTTTCATCTGCCCCATGGTGACAGCTGCTATCTCGGAGGTGATCAGAGAGTTTCAGGCAGCTCCATCAACAAGGTCAGCTTCTCCTGTCAGATTCCGATCATTGTCTCGTGCTGCAACCTGAGGCATAGAGGGAGACATAGAAAGTAAAACTAAAAGTCAGCAAGAACAAAATGACAAGTTCCTTTTAAGAGAATATGATGTGTGTTGTAAGTGTAGACAGGGGCGTAGCTATAGGGGGTGCAGAGGTAGTGGTCGGTACCAGGCCCGGAAGGCCCTAATTATTAGATTACTCGGAGTGGAGGGGGGAAGGTGGACAGCTAGCTTAGGGTATCAGACACATCACTATTCCATAAAAAATATTCTGTTTGTAATCCTATTTGCCCATTGAAAAGTATAGGCATTTAAGACCACTTGATTTGCTGTGAGGGTTCTTTCACATGACCCCATTTCACCGATATTGCATAGAAAAAATTCTGTTGATAATCCTATTTGCCCTTGCAAAGTATCGGCATTTAAGAACATTGTTGATTTGTTGTCTTTGGAGTACAGTTCTTCAATAAGAGACTGAACAAATCTTGACCTTTTTAATATTTATATTTTTGAACATGAAGTGAACTAGAGGTGGTAAGTGAGCAAGGAGGGGCATAGGGCATGCAGCTAGAGGTACGAGACAAGGTGCTTCTTCCTGTGCTCTGAATAACACACAAGCGAGCACATTGTCAGTTGCAGGACCATCAGGCCTGTCATCGCTTGGTCGGTTCCCTGTGCATCTCATTACTTAAGATCGGCGCCAATCCGTTCTTCAGTGGTTAACACACCCTTCACCCAGCAGTTTTACCTCCTCTTCCTCTCAGTCAAGGGCACAAGTGTCGTCATCATCATCATCAGTCCAACCTGAAGGCCAAATGTCCCCCAATAAACAGACCGCTCTAGATAATCCATATTCCAAAGAGCTCTTTGATGACACAATGCGGTTGGGGTCAGAAGGCATTTCAAAAGATCAAGAGGCCATAGAGGATGATTTTGTCTGCACTGCCTCCCAATTGCTGATGCCCTCAGAGGAGGAGAAGGAAGCTGGTCTGTTGCCAGAAATATCAAGCAGTCAGCTGTTCCTCGCAGTGCCTGTGGCTACTAGCCCGCAGCTTGTGGATGTAGACTGTAGTACTAAGAGATTTATTGACCATCCAGAATCCATATTGTCAGTATCTCTTTAAGAATAATAGATCTTAAGCTGTAAATTTCCTATGTTACTGAGAAGCAGTGCATATTGACACAGAGGGTTGTTATCAGGGCCTTGTTGTTTTGGAAATGCTGTAACTGAAATAATACTACCCAGCATGGTTAGAGAAAGTCATGGGAACCCAGGTGTTCATGGTTCAGGGTTGTTCAGCATCAAGTCATGGGTTTTTACCAGTGCCAGGTTAACCTCTTAAGAACTAACCATATGAAGGAGGGAGGCCTTATACTGGAAAAGTACTGATCTGTCAGCTTGCGTAACACTTGGCTACACAGACATTTGTTTCAAGTAAGATATAAGCTGAGAAAGTTTGCTGCGAAGTTAGAAGTAGCTGTACCTGTGGGCTATAGAGGGACGCCTCGCTGCCACAGTGTAGTAACCCAGGTATATCTCTCTATCTTCGCTGGCCGCTTCTCCCAGCTGATGTTATGGATAGATGAAGCTGATAAGATTCCTGGTGAAGTTTGAACCTGTATATGGGGGGACCCGGGCACGGTGTCGAACTCAGGATTATCTCTCTATCGTCACTGGCCTGTGTTTACCAATTGATGCCGATAGATGATGCTTATAAGATGCCTGATGAAGCTTTGACCCATATATAGATGTGATGTAAGTATTTGTAATCCATACTATGCGTGCCTTGCCTTTATAATCTATGTTATGCAAAAGTATATACAATATCACACTATCTTCTTGTAGTTTTATGTAATCATTGAGTTACTCATATAATAAAGTAAATAAAGCATTGGATGTTGCCTTCTTTAAAGCCATATGCGACCCCACAAATAGATTGCAAAACATTTGGTACCAGAAGTGTTAAACATACGGCAGAAGGTTTTCCTTATTAAAGGAGTGTTGATAGCGACCTCCTGACCTTAAAAAGCAGATTTTAGCAAAATTTCGTTAATCCAGAATATGGTGTAAAACACATGGCAAAAGGTTTTTCTGATTAAGGGAGTGTTGATAGCGACCTCCTGACCTTAAAATGCAGATTTTAGCAAAATTCCGATAATCCGGAATATGGTGTAAAACACATGGCAAAAGGTTTTTTCTGATTAAAGGGGTTTTTGATAGCGACCTCCTAACCTTATTAGTCAAATTTTAGCAAAATTCCAATAGTCTGGAATTTTGAACCTCCATCCAATAATCCGGAATATAGTGTGAAATTGTGTAAAACATGTCTCTCTTTAAGAAGAAAGAGGTTGTAAAGATATCTGTTGATATTTTAGGCTTGTTGATATTTTAGGCTGGGAGCAGGCTCCCTATTGTGTTTTGACCAATAAGTGGCCGCAATGTGTTGCATTGAGTGAATCAGGGGATAAGTGTTAAAAGATGCTGAACCAACTGATGTGGTTATGCATTTGCAAAAGGTGAAAATTGAAAGGATGCTACTTCTTTCAATTCCTTAAGAGGTTGGATTTTGTTACGTGATTATAGGAAACAGCATGAAGAATGTATTTAGTTCTTGAAAAAAAAACAGGAGAGAGAAAAAAAAAAGTAAGTATTTAGTAGTGAAAAAGCAAGTGAGATAGAAATTAAGAGGTGTTTTAAATACATAGGACAAATAGCTATATCAGTTTTATTTTAGGAAAATAGCAATCCGGCATATAAGAGCTAAGAACAAGGTCTCTATATCTGGCATGTTATCTCTAGAGAAACACATGCAGCGTATACATATTAGAAGTGGTTTTATGTGTACAGATAAGCAGTATGAAAGCTTTATTGTCTCTAAATTAATGTGTAGAGTCTGATGTCCGCGATCTATGGAGTTACTATCTTATATGGGTTCAGTTCTGTGTTCAGAGTCAAATATTGTCATATGTTTGAATTTCTCTGTTTGTAAATTTGTTCTTGTATTGTGTTCTGTGTTGCAAGAATGTTTGAGCCACAGGTCTCTGTAACATAGAGACTTCTAATGGAATAATTAAGGTATAGGTACACAAAACTTGATGTACAACCTATAAATGTTCCCGGGAGTGTATAGCCTTGAGTGTGGGATAAAATTCTTGTCTTTGGTCAGTAGATAAGAACAGTTTGCAGCTCATTACATGGCAAGGATATGTACTTGTAGAAAGTATATTTACATCTGGAAAGTTTAGACGGCCGCATATTGTGAATGGACTGAGTTTACTATTTAATATAAGAGATATTACTTATGACTGACATTTTGTGTTTTGTTCCAGGAAAATCTTCCTGATATATTGGAGTTAATTGTTCTTTATTGAAGGAAAAGTTGTTTGTGTGTAATCGACTTGTTTTTGTTTTCACAGGTAATTTGGTAACAGGTCTGTAGACGATGTATGGAACATAAAGAATATACTTGTGTAAGCATATATTGTAATCATGTATGTCATGTCTGGTTTAAAAATGACCTATAGTTGTGATATAAAGGATATCCTCTTAAATTGATTTTTGCTAAAGATAAATCCACGTGGTATTTACGAAGCTCATTTTTGATACCTTGCATTGTGTACACATTTTAGTTTTCAAAAAGTTTTTGTTGTCATGTTGTTTTTATGGACGTCTTTTGCTTATGTTTGTTTTCCATTCCCCGAGCGTTGAATTGTCTGGGGGGGGAGGGGGGCAGAATTATACATACCATTCATATTATGCTTGTATAAACTGTGCTGGAGAGGAGTTCCTTGCTGAAGATATGAATATATATATATATATATATATATATATATATATATATATATAATATATATATATATTATATATATATATATAGACTCAAAATATTGCATCCGCTGAATTATGCTATCAAATGATTTATAATCCAAATAAGATAGGGAAATGTCAGCAAATAAAAATATGAGGTGAAAAAAAAAGGAGGCATAATGAAAATGATATATGGATTCTGAATGGTCAAGGGTGGATTTATTGACCATTTAGAGTCCATATTGACAGTCAGAAATTCTAGGGTTACCCCTTATGCTTGTAGGATCCCCTGCCGTAGCTGCATATGCTGCTAAGGCTTTAAGGGAGATTATCTTGCTTGGTAGCTAGATCAATAAATACTACCAGTAGAGCCTAAGAAGATATAGTATTAGATATACAAAGTTATCTTACAGAATTGAGCGGCTATAGATTATTTGTTATTAATTCACCACCATGGATACCAAGAGTTTCAGAATATGTGTTGTTTTAACTTGTCAGATCATGGCCAGGATTTGCAGTCCCAGATAGATCAGTTACAGGATGATGTCATTCACATCACACAAAGTAATAGTAAATGGTGGGATTGGTTATTTTCCTGGTTACCTGATCTTGGTTATTTATGCTATATTTTAGGAGTACTTTTCGCTATAGTTTGTGCTTGCATTGCATTATGCTGCTGTACAGTGTATTCCTTCTCTTATAGCAATATGTTGTTCAGGTGGCCTGGTGCTACATGGCGACAGACGCACATTAGCTGAGCTCCAGAGGAAAGTGGACACCTCGGCCCAAATAAACCCATTCCCGGAACATTTACCTGGATAATTATAGCACCGGAGGGTAACTGAATCCTCATACCAGCAGTGGAGAAAGTTGCAGCTCGCTGGGCAGCCCGAAAGTACCGCTGTGCTCGTTCGTGCGGCGAGCGGGAGAGCGCCTCTCAGAGCGGGAAGCAACGAGCGTGAGTGCCTGGGAGCGGAGACGGGATGGTGCTCTGTCTGTGAAAGGAGCTCCGGAAGCCGCAGGACATCAGACAACTGCGGCCCGGTCACGGGATCTGCGGGCGTCTGGTGACAAAGAGGAGAGAACGCCGCCGAGAGACACAGACGGCAAAAGCACTCCGCGAGGAACCGGACTTCAGTCAGAGGTAACTGCTGAGTGCTACACAACTATAAAAGTTACCATAGCATTTACAGGTCCTATCTTAAACCTGTAATACTTTGAGTGCCATCTACCTTCTACCAGCACCTGGGGACCCTTCCTCTAAACTTTATCAGTTACGAACGCACTGTCCCTGCTGCTAACTAGCCGTTGGTTATTGGCGCGAAAATTCAGCCTCCGGCGCCATCTTGAGGAGTATCTTTACAAGGGACAGATACCATAGCCCTAAACCTGACACCATATCAGAGGAAGGGAACACCTAGGAAGTATATACTGCCTCAGCTCATTCCTATGAGTGAAGTCCTACAACCCCATAAGATATATAAATATATATAGTCAGTACCTGTTCTAGAGAAGAACTACTGATACTGTTTGGACCTGAAGCTCCTTTCCCTCTGCTACTTTCTATCAACAGATTTCAGCATTCCAAAATCTAACAACAGCCCTCTCTGCTATACGGGTCCACATTCTGATTCTGTGCAGATTTCCTAATTTAGCGCTACAACACAAACAAATTCTAACATTTGATGTCCTCTAAGATACCGTTATAACCCAGGGTGTCCTCACCAGCATCCGGCATATTACAGGAACACATTTGTCTCTTATACTGTATTGAAATAACTTCCTAATCTTACCAACCTCAAAGATTTCTC
Organism: Phyllomedusa bahiana; assembly: GCA_025379985.1. Taxonomy (NCBI): domain Eukaryota; kingdom Metazoa; phylum Chordata; class Amphibia; order Anura; family Hylidae; genus Phyllomedusa; species Phyllomedusa bahiana. The sequence goes on from JAODAL010018228.1 coordinate 17,783, forward strand.
ATCAAAGGTCTATATCTGAGACATTCCTGTTATAAATAAACCCTGAGAACGATTAATACACTACCAGCTAAAGCTTAGCAGTACAGACATATCATGAAAAAATCTGCAGCAGCTCTCTTCACCATAATGGGGGGCACTTCCAAGCGTAATCCGAAACAACCGCCTAAGCCTACAAAGTTAACTGATTTTTTTCCAGTTACCCCCTTCTACGCCCCAAAATTCAGGGGACCATCTACACTCTCCATCATCATCGCCAGCGCGTTCCAGATCAGTCTCAGTGGATCTGGATCCTCAAGATCTACCAGGTGGACTAGGTGCCACAGAAGCTACCTTGCAACGCCTTTTTGCTTCATTTCGGGATACCCTACAACAAGATTTTAAACATATGATGGGAGACCTCAGGACGGACATTCATTCATTAGTGTCTAGAACTGACCACATAGAAAACAAATTGGGAGAGTTTGTCACCTCTCATAATTTACTGATCGATTCTAATGCTACATTGGAAGAGGAAGTACATCGGCTGTCTACCAAAGTGATGGACCTCGAAGACAGGTCCAGACGAAATAATATTCGTCTGAGAGGTATTCCAGAATCAATTACCGCGGACCAATTACTACCTTTTCTCACAGATTTAATGGCCCTAGTATTTCCAAATGCTTCCACATTAGATCTAACTGTGGACAGAATACACAGACTGCCCAAACCTAAACATCTACCTTCATTAATACCAAGAGATGTTCTAGCAAAGGTCCATTTCTTTAGAACAAAGGATGACTTCTTGAGAGGCCTTCGCAACGGCATGGGTCTCCCTGAAAGATTTCGAAATATATCTATCTTTCCTGACCTTTCAGCCGGGACAATGTTAAAGAGAAAGGAATTTCTACCCTATACCAAACTCCTACGAGAAAATAGTATTAGTTATCACTGGGGCTTCCCAGTCAAACTGATTGTAAGTAGAGAAAACACGACCTTTGTCTGCAACACCCCGTCGATGATCAAGGATCTTCTGGCTCAATGGGACTTGATCTCTTCGGAAGCGGCAACTCCAATCAAGAGAGGGAAAAACAGGCCAGAAATTATTTCTCCTCTCTGGTCAGGGAAACAGCATCGTCAACGTAGACCTCCGACGGAATAATTCACCGGGACAATCCCATTTCTTTCCGCTGATCTCACTCTTTTATGAGTCTGTGCTGTGGTCACTACTGTAGACACCTGCAGTGAACTTGCCCTACCTCCGTTTCCGAATTCTGGAAATCTGATTCTACCCTTGTTTGGTCATCTTGAGATGCTGACCTTTGGTTCTTTACATTGTTGTTATTGGTTTGTTTTTCTGCTTTTTCTTTTTAGTTGCTTCATCAGAAAGTCATCCTTAACATATGGATCCACTGGTAAATATGCTGTTATGGTTATATATGTACCACCATGTCTACTTAATCACTTTTTTGTCTCAAAATGGGTATCAAACTCATGTCACTGAATGTCAATGGATTGAATTACCCATTTAAAAGATCTCTATTATGGAGGTACATTAAAAAGCAAAAAGTAGATATAGTGTGCCTTCAAGAGACACATCTCAATTTGGTGGATTCAGGTCGCATGAAACATAAAAGATTTCCTTTTTTCTTTCATACTTCTGCAGACTCCAAAAAAGCTGGAGTTGCCATTTTGATTAAAGACACTATTGCTTTCACGCTAAATGAATCCATCATAGATCCAAAGGGTAGATATATCATTTAAGATTGCTTGCTTAACTCCCTACCTTATACGATCCTTGCTTCGTATGCACCTAATACCCACCAACTTTCTTTTATTTCTAAGCAATATGTTGTTCATCTGCTGAATCCATTCCCTTGGGATATGGTGTTGTATATAGATAAAATATGGATTGTGGATGGTCAAGGGTGGAATGTAGTGCTAAGAGATTTATTGACCATCCGGAATCCATATTGTCAGTAACTCTTTAAGAATAATAGATCTTAAGCTGTGAAGCCAGGGCTTTTTTCGATCAAGACTTAGATTCACCGACCGACGTCATATGACGGCTTTGCTTTCAACGCGTCAGTAGAAAAAATAATCTAAAGAATTTAACCACCACCAGCATGAACAAGCACATGCGTGTAAAGCATGAATTGCTGTGGAAGAATCACTTGGAGAAAAAAGGCCACACAGGTCCTGGGCTTCCAACCACCGTGACATCTTCTGCCTCCACCACTTCCAAGCCCAACGGTCATCTGCTGCCCATGTTTTGGAGCAGCATCAGTAAGCACCATCCACAGTCCCAGACACTGTGGGCCGATTCCCACCACCAGCAACACAGTCTACACCTTCCCCTTCCACCAGTCTGACCTGCATGCCACACAGCAGCCAATCCACCAGCCAGCCTTCTGTGTACCAGATGTGGGAGGAGAAGAAACGCTTTCACCCCAGCCATCCCAAAGCCAAAAGCCTGAATGTCGGCATTGCCAGGCTGTTGACCTTGGAAATGTTGCCTTTCTGACTGGTGGACACAGATGGGTTTCGCCACGTCATGAGCCTAGAATGCCCCCAATATCAGATGTCGAGCAGGCATTTCTTTGCTAGAAAAGCTATCCCTGCCCTGGCCCGCCACGTTGCAGAAAAGATCTCCAGCGCGTTGGCTACATTTGTGTCCACCAAAGTCCATCTCACTATAGACACGTGGACTAGTAAGCACGGTCAAGGGCATTACATCTCACTGACTGCTCACTGGGTGAGTTGGGTGGATGACAGTGCCTCTGGTGATGGGTCTCGGGCTCGGCGGACACTCTTTCCCACTGCTGGAATGGAGCAGAGTCCAGATCCCCAACCTCGATGGGTAGCATCATGTGCCAAGAGAAACCAGGTCATTCTGAAATTAATATGTCTTAGAGACCATCAACACACAGGTCAAGAGCTATGGATGGCTCTGTTCACTCAGATCGACCAGTGGCTGGGTGCTAAGAACCTGGCACCAGGCAATGTGGTGTACGACAATGGGAGAAATCTGCTTGCCGCCCTTAGGATCGGTAGACTTACGCACATCCCTTGCCTGGCACACATCCTGAACCTGTTGTGCAGAAATTTCACAAGTGCTTTCCGGGTCTTATCTGTCTGCTGAGGAAGGCTCGAGGTCTTAGCTCGCACTTTCGGCGTTCGCACCCTGCTTCAGCAATGACCGGGAGCGTCGCAGAGTCATTTTGGCCTCCCCGTCAACCGTCTCATTGTTGACGTGGCAAGATGCTGGAATTCCACCCTGCACATGCTCCAGCGATTGTGGCAGCAGCGTAATGCCATTATGCAGTATGACGTGTCGCATGGCCTGACGAGCAGTGATGCGGACCTCAGGGCGTTGAGCCACAGAGCATGGAGGCAGGTGAAGGTTATCTGCAACATCCTTGACAGTTTTGAAGACGCAAGCAAAATGGTCAGTCAGGATGGTATCATTGTCAGCATGACCATTGTGGTCATATTTTTACTGGAACAAGTGTCAGACTCTCTGCGGCAGCAGTGATGGAGGAGAATGAGGAGGACACAGAGCCTTACTCACTGTCGGATGTAGAAAGTTCGACTGTTTCCCAATTGTATCGATCTTCTTTAGGCGGTGGTTCGAGGTCCAGGGAAGTTGGCACAGATTTCAGGATTAGGAAGAGGAAGAAGAGAAGGGACATCTGGTTAGTGCCCCTCGACCCCAAGGCTTGGGAGATCCTGGCAGCAACTCACACATGAGTGCTTGGATGCTACATTACCTGCAACATGACCCATGCATGCATCAAGGCAATCAAAATGAACAGCCATTACTGGGTGGCCACCCTCCTTGATCCACGTTACAAATCAAAAGTGAGCATTTTCCTTCCACCCACACAAATTGACAGTAGACACATTGCTCATTGACCAACTCGAGACATCTGTTGCATCTTCTTTACATTCTAATGTCACAATGGAACAACATCAGCAACGTGACAGCAGTAGAATGGCAAGTAGCCGCGGCAGGCAGTGTGACAGAAGCGCACTGGTTAACATATTTCACTTGGTTTTCACCAACTCACCAATGCCTGCAAGGCAAGGCAGCATAAGGCCACACCGAGATCGCCGTCAGTGCATGGTCCATGACTACCAGAGGTTCAACATCAATGTTTTTGGACTTGATCTGGACCCATTCAAATTCTAGTTGTCCAAAATGGATGAATGGCCTGAGCTTGCTCGACACGCCATACAAATTTTATCTTGCCCGGCAGCCAGCGTTATCTCAGAACACACCTTCAGCACAGCTGGCGGGGTGATAACTTACAAATGTATCCATCTTTTTGCTGAGAATGTGGATCGTTTGACATTTATCAAAATGAATCAAGCGTGGATCTCTGACGATTTTGTTGTCCCAGTTGCCGATGTCACAGACTAGTTAACTGGTCTAGTCTTCTTGACAATGTGAAATACACATTCCATCAGTCATCTATTAACATCAATCATAAGTCAGTCTGCCGTAAGTCATCTATTAACCATTTCAGGCTCCATACAGTCAAATCAAAATGTGCGCCCACCCATTACTCCTTCCTATTTTTTTTTTAACAGATTTGTTGGCCCCTTTTCGATTATGGCCCGTGACAGGAGTTCTGCCCGTACTGCCCTATTGGCATCCCTGGCGATAGCAGCCGCTACGGGGCCCTGCATCCTGAGGTGTTCCAAAAGTCCCTTTGACACATAAGAAGACACCAGTATTGGAAATGGCACATGGTAACTGGCACAGGTGCCAATAGGGCAGTAATCCTGTCAGGGGCCAAAAAAGGGCCACGTGATATGTTAAAAAATAGGAACTAGTAAAGGGTGGGGGTCCCATTTGATTTAGTTGCATGGGGCCCTGAAACGGTTAATAGATGACTGACGGCAGCTCTGGCTACCACTGCACACACTATAACTACTGCCCTGTCAGCTGAACCTCCATGTTTCCCATTGGGATGTTCTTGCTGCCATCACATATATGACATGTTCTTGGGCCCTTTTACATAAAGTGATAGGGGTCTCCTGCCAGTTACCATGTGCCATTTCCAATACTGGTGTCTTCTTATGTGTCAAAAGGGGCCCCGTAGCAGCTGGTAGCGCTGCACCTCCTATAGCTAGGCTGTCCTGATCTTTTCAGTTAGCCATTAAAAGGAATTAATTATTTTGGCCTGTGAATTTTTTTCTGTGACTCTTAGAGCCAGATTTTCTTCACTAAGTTGTTCCACGTATCCATTTTACTGTTCTGAATGCTAATTGCAGCTTCTCCTCACCTGTATGGGTATAAAAATTAACCAGAACATCTTTTCCCATTGACTTTAGTGGGGTTGGAAGTTCGGTTCGAGTTCGACTCGAACTTCGAACCAAATTTCTCAAAATTCGAGGTTCTACTCAAACTCAAACTTTTTTAGGGTTCGCTCATCTCTACTCATGATGCCATCTATTTTGTAAAGTGCACCAGTCCCTCCTGCAGAAAACAACGCCATAACATGAAGCTGCCACTCCCGTGTTTCACAGAAGGGATTGTGTTCTAAGGCTTTCAAGCTTCTTCCTTTTTTATGGCTAAACAGTCCAATTTTATTTTCTTCAGACCACAGGACATGTCGCCAAAAATGTAGATCTTTGTTCCTGTGTGCATCTGCAAACATTAATCTGGCTTTTATATGTTTCTTTTGGAGTAATGGCTTCTTCCTGGTAAAGTGACCTTTCAGCCCATGTTAATACAGTACTCATTTCACTGTGGATAATGACACAATCTTACAAGCTTCCGCAAGGTCTTTTGCTTTTGTTCTTGGGTTGATATGCACATGTCAGACTCTGAGACACACGTTCATCTCTGAGACACAGAAACTGTCTCCTTTCTGAGCAGTATGATGGCTGGACATTCTCATCTTGTTTGTACTTGTGTATAGTTGTTTGCACAGATGAATGAGGCACCTTCAGGTTTCTGGAAATTGCACTCAAGGATGATCCAGACTGGTGCAAGTCCACAATTCTCTTCCTGATATCTTGGCTGACTTCTTTAGACTTTCCCATGATGTTACACACATAAGCAGTGTGTTTCTAGTGTATATTAAAATCTATACACAGTTAAGTCTCTAATAAACTCAAATGTTGCCAATAAACCTATCTGTAACTTCTGAAGACATAAAATCATCATATGGACTGTCCCAAATATAAATAATTTTGGTAATCCTAACTGACCTAAAACGGCTAAGATTGCAAGATTTCTTCTGATTTCATGTCAGATAGTGAGAAAAAAAATGCATGTTTCGTTTATATGTTGTAAATTTAGTTATATATATATATATATATAGTATATATATATTATATATATATATATATATTTTATATATATATATATAAAATATATATATATATATATATATATAATGCATACACTGCTCACAATATGACCTTTGCCAAAATTACTTTGAACATTATATTTGTCCAGTTATCCTGCTCCCAATTCATGAACCTAATTATTTTACTTGTGGCCTATTAGACCACTCGTCTTGACAGGAATAGGTGCCATTGTAATGTCTTAATCAATATTATTCATATGACCTGTTAGTAGTTTAAATATTACAAATTCACCATAACACCTGATCCTTCTTGTGCTGCCAAAACACCTCTGACTGATTGAGGAATGAACACCATAAGACCTCTGAAGATGTCCTGTGTTATTTCGAACTTTGGGATGAATAGTTGATCCTTTAAGTCCTGTAAATTGGGTCCCCATAGATTTGGCTTGATTTTTTAAAGTACATCCTAAAGATCTTCAATCCAACTACAAGATCTCAGAAATTTGGAATCCTTATACTCTGTTGCGTTCCCCAAATCATTCCTGAAAAATGATTTCAGTTTGGAAGGGTACATTATCCTCCCAAATTAGGCCAATGCAATTAGAGCATACTGCAGACTAGACAGAGGAGTGTACTGGGCCTTCAACAATGTTTATGTGGATGGTATGTGATGTCAAAATAATGTCTAAATGAATGTCAGATCAAATGTTTCCCAGCAAAATATTGTCCAAACATTATACTGCCCCCAATGGCTTGCCTTCTTCCCGTACTGCATTTTTGTTTCATATCTTCCCTATATAAGAAAAATACACACATCTGACTGTCTACATGATATAAAAGAAAATGTAAATCAACAGACTACATCCCCTACTACAATTGCTCTGTTGTCCATTTTTGATGTTTGCATGCTTTCAGCAGAGGTCAATGGTTACCATGGATGTCGACCTGTCTATTGCAATGCAACCAGGATTAACTTTTACAGAAATTTGTACAGCAATAGCTCATCTGTTGGGTTGTCCCAGAAGAGTTATACTTTATTTTTCAAGGGAATCAATTAGCTTTGGTTGTCCATGAACAGGATTGGACTGACATCTGGGAAACAGGTGAAACCCCAGGTGGCCCCCTGAGCATGGCAGACCTGTGTAACGGATGAGGGGGTAAAGCGGGTAGTGGACCCACTGGACCACTGCCGGGCTTGCTCTAAGGGGGCGTAACTAAGTGGCCATCGGGCATCTTTACAGAGCCTTAGATTGTAAGGATGGCTTACCCCAACAGCCACCAGGTGCTACCTCAGAGCAGTCCCCAGCAGTGGCAGCTGACCAGACAGGCCAGAAGTGCCAAAGCTAGGCACCAACAGAATAGGAACAACGATAAGGCAGACTAGGTACAGATATGTACAGGTACAAACAGACAAAGACAGGACAAAACGGATGCCAACCAGGAGGGTTAAACGTAAGGCAAAGGAACAATGCATAGACAGACTGGAAACAACACCAAGAACATAAGCAGAGACTAAAGCTAAACTCAGGCAAGGAACCAAGGCACGACCAAGGCAAGAACACAGGCAGAGAACAAGGCAAGGAAACTCAGACAAAGACACAAGGAGATCAACATAGAGACTAGCCAAATATAGAGGATACCATATGGACACAAACAAGACAGCGTGTGCACACCGGACTGCTAACAAACAAGACAAGAAAACACACAGCAACAACAGCACAACATGAGACACTAACAACACAACATGGCACAACATGCAAGGATCAGGCATTGAGTGTAAGAGAAGAAGGGTTATAAACACACAGGTGGAAGGGGATTGGTAGGGGAAGCCCAACCTCGCTGCACATTGTGGGAATAAATGAGTGGAAGATGTGGCCGCCGCCGTCTATAAAGCAACAAGGAGTCAGGGCAGCAGCCAAGATGGAGGACCAGCATGGCCAGCATGGGAAAAGCCGCACCGCAACCGCAGGCTGGCAAGCAGCGGCGAAGGACAGGGACGTGGAACGGACCGTGATGACCTGTAGTTGCTTTTCTATCCTTTTGTATCCTTTGGAAAAAAAATGAGGCAAAAGGCAAGAGGCTGAGTTCAGTCATGTGCTGCAGATGTAGGGTGGGCCCCCAGAATCAACTCCACTGGTGGGCCCCCAGAATCCACTACAAAGGTGAGCCCAGAATCAACTCCACTTGTGGGCACCAGAATCAACTTCACCTGTGGGCCATAGGCAACCCAGTCTGACATTGCCCATGACCATACATGCCACCTCTCCCGGATTGTGTGGGAGACTCCTGCATATCGTGGGAATCTTCCTCACTCCTGACAGTGTTATGGAACCTCCTGTAGCCGAACGACTGCAGGAGATTCTGTGCAGTAGAAGTGGCAGCAGGGCAGCATCATGAGACACTGTCCTGAAAACACTAACTGTGGCCAGTGTTGTTCTGACAGTATCCTACATAGGATGCTACCAGAGCAACAGGACCCAGTGCCCTGCTGGGAGGAGGGGGCAAGTCTGCAAAAGCTGCTAAGCTCTGTCCCCTCTCACCAGCAGAGCATCTTCTGAAAAATCAAGGCTGCCAGCTCTACAGCAGAACCGTTTAGTATATTTCCCAGTGGTTTGATGAGTGTGTGTTGAGAGAAGGGTGGAGTGTGTTTGTGGGGAAGGTGGGTATGAGTGTGTGTGTGGGTGGAAAGGGGGGTATGTGTCTGGGTGTGGGGAAGGTGGGTATGAGTGTGTGTGTGGGTGGAAAGGGGGGATAAGTGTCTGGGTGTGGGGAAAGTGGGAGTGAGTGTGTGGGTGGAGGGGTCTGAGTGTGTGTGGTGGAAGCGGATATGTGTCTGTGGGGTGGTGGTGAACATGTCTGTCTGTGTGTGAGCATGGGGGAATGAATGTGGGTGAGGATTGAGTGGGGGAGAGTGGTAACCGCGTGGGAGAGGGGATGAATGTGTCTGTGTGTAGGCGGGATGATAAATGTGTCTGCCTTTGTGCAGGTAGGAGAGGAGGTTGAATGTTTGTAGAGTGTGTAGAAGGGGTAAGTGTGTCTCTCTGTGTATGGGTGTAGATAGTGGAATTGGACGGTGATTAGAGTGGGGCAGTAGATGGGATGGGGAGAGGTGTTTGAGTGGGGGAGCTCGAATTAAGAGTGGTAAAGGGTAAATGGGGTGAGGGAAAGGGGTTAGAATGGGGAATGAGGGTAGAGAATAGGGTCAGAGAGGGTGGAGCAGGGAGGTAGGGATGGAGAGAAAGGGGATTAGAGTGGTGTTCGGGAGGCAGAGGTGGGGTATGGGTAAACAGTTTTTCTTATCTTAGAAAAGCTGTGTGCCACTTGTCGGAGTGGGGTGTCACCTAGCCTTTCTAGACACAACAGGTGACACATAGCTTTTGTAAGGTAGAAAAACTTTGTGACGTGGGAGATGCGACGTCATCCAACTTTTCTGTCCAGAAAAGCTGGATGAGGCCTCATCCCCCCATAAGTGGCACCTAGCTTTTCTATGATAAAAATAACTGGGTGCCACTTCTGGAGGATGGGGTGTCACCTAGCTTTCCTTGTCAATGAATTGGCTATTTGGCTTATGTATGTGTGTAATATTTCTGTTTATATACAGGTTTCCCTTTTGGACTAATTCAGATCAGTCTTGGATCGCTTCATTTAATAAAATGGTTAAAGAGGGCTGGTATCAGGGAGTGTTTATTTAAATGAAAACATTTTTGTGTGGTTAGTGCCATTTTTTTCTTCCATTTAATTGCAGTATTAATAATGGAGGTGTCTGACAGACACCTTTCCATTACTATTGCTTGGGCTTGGTGTCAGCCAGCAGAAGTTTTTGTCACCCTGAGGATGACACTAACCCCCTCTCACGATTAGGTTTCCTCATTTCCTTATACAGAGGAGTTTTTAAAAAAGTGCAATTGTATTTTAACTGATTTCTCTTTGGCTTTTATTAGCCTCATTATAGAGTTTGAAACTACTAAACTTCATGAAATAGAAAGGGAAGTGCAAACATTAGAAGACAAAGTAACAACTCTCCAGGAGGCAACATAATATAATGTATTACATAATATATTAAAAGAAACACTCAATACCTTGGAAAAATCAATTATGGAGATAAAAAAGAAAAAATAGAGATGTGGAAGATTATAGAACTGAAAGGATATATACATGGACAAAGGAGAAATGAACATATACACCTAAATCTATCCTGAAGAAAAAATGGAATAAAAATAGATCCGTCAGTTTTTCAGATATACACTAAGCAGCATGGACACTTACAATGCAGATAATGATACAACAGTTGGGGACAATACCAGTGCAGCGGATTTGCCAGTCACCACTAGAGGAATGTCAAAAAACGGAACAGGACAAGCAAGAGGAGAAAACATTGCCAATGTGAGCAAAACACGAATGAACAACAGGAAAAAATGGACATACAGAAAGTAAAAGAGGATACACAAGTAGTGATACTCACTCCTACCATCATAAGTGGGTCACAAATGGACATACTGCAACAAGGACTTAATTTCTCGCCAACAAAGGATTTTGATTTGTTTTCTACTCTTCTAGACGTAAATAAATTTACAAGTTTATTAACAGTAAAAAAACATTTTTACAATAAAAAAAAATCCAGACATCAATAGAAAACATTGAAACACATAATGAGTTTGTAGATTTACAATTTCAAGGGCAGAAGGCATTGATAACTCTACAGGAATTGGACAGGGAGGGAGGTTTGTCTGAACTAAGTGAACCTAGAGAGGAGCCCAGTGTCCATCAAAACATGCCAAATCCTGAATTTTACCCATTGAAATCTAGAGTCCCAGCACTTGAGGCCTTCCAAAACACTATGGGACGTGATTTAAAGGAGTTAAATATAAAAAATACTCAATGAAAAATTGGAAAATATCATTATAAACATCTTATATACAAACAGAGAAGAGCCCTGAGTTAATTGAGAGATAACAAAAATCTCATAATCAAAAAAGCTGACAAGGGAGGTGCTACGGTTGTGATGGACACTGGCCTCTATATATCTCAGGTTTTGAGTATATTGGAGGACACTATAACTTACCGCAAGTTAGATAAAGACTCCACACTATATTTCCCAAAAAACTTAGAACAATTATTGAAGGAAGGAAAAAGTTTGGTTGCTATTGTGGAAAAACAAAAAAACCTACCTATATGTAAGAAATCCAACAATCCCTATTTTTTATGGGGCCCCAAAAATTCACAAAAATCAGTTTCCCCCTAGTCTAAGACCAATTGTTTCTGGTAACAATTCGTTAAATGAATGCCTTAGTACATGGCTTGATAAATACCTTCAGCCATTAGTCCAAAGGATACCAGGATTTTTAAAAGACACTAAAGCAGTTTTGCAGAATATGCATAATAAAAAGTGGAAAGTAAACTATACATGGGTAAGTTGTGATGTTGTAAGTTTGTACTCCAGCAACTTAGTCCTTATAGCAATATCTTTTTTCCTTAAACACTTTAGTTCTTACAACAATGGTCGACAGGAGTTTATAGCGTTAACTATAGAATACCTATTGAAAAGCAACTAAATTTCAGGGACAACATTACCTACAATTGGTAGGGGCTATGGGAGCTACCTCTTCACCAGCCCTTTATGATTTAATGATTGCATGTTGAGAACACCATGCTATCTATGATGAACATAATCCGTATTTGGATTGTATCTTATGGTATGGGCACTACATTGACGCTACATTGATGACCTCTTGATCATCTGGGGTCACGATGTGGTGCTCATACAAGATGTTTTGAGTACATAAACCGAAATGATTGCAATCTTTGATTTACGGGCACATGGAACAAAGTGGGGGTTCCATTTTTGGATTTATTCCTACAAGGTGATGTGGAACAAGAACGGGTCATTACTAAACTCTATACAAAACCTGGTACAGGGAACTCCATCCTCAGAGCAGAGAGCTGTCACTCTCCTAGCACTATTTCAGCCATACCATATGGTGAATATGTGCGGGCGAAGAGAATTTGTACATTGGATAGAGACTACCGGGAGGCAGAAAGAACTATAGATTATAGAATACAACAAAGAGGTTATCGTAAACACCATCTATATAAAGCCAAATGGAAAATTAAAGATAAAACACAAAAAAAGCTCTTATACAATATCGCAGACAGAAAACAAAGGCAGAAAAAAAAGTGATATTTACCACTAAATGCAGCAAGAATTTTAAAGATATTAAATCTATTTTCTATAGGAATTTAAATATTCTGAGGCAAGACCCTGTCCTCTCTAATATTATTGATAAGGGAGTGGTTTGTATCCCAAAAAGAAATACTACTATAGGTAATACTAGGAGATGAGATACTACCATGTGATTGGAGGGTTTTTGTTCTTAAAGGGTACCTGTCACATAGGTTGTGCCCCCCTTGCTGAGGGCAGCACAAGCTAGTGTCAGACATGCTGTTCTCAGCGCTGTGCCCCTTATTCTGTAAGATGCAGCAGTTTTAGCGCATTTACCCCTCAAATCTTATTCATGAGTATATGTGAGCTGAATGACTCTTCAAATGACTCTTCTGGCTGAAAACTGCAGATTTGAGCATTAAATACATGAAAACTACAGCATCTTACAGAATATGGGAAACAGCATGTCTGATACTACCTTGTTCTGTCCTCAGCCAGTGGGGCAAAAACTATGTGACAGGTTCTCTTTAAACCATATAGAAATTTTTATTAATGGTTGTGATCAAGAGCTAACGCAGCTCGAAACGCGTTAGCCAGAAACAGGATTTTGTAACCCTCGGCAGTACAGTTGTTTTACTAAAGTGTAATAAAGCTTGAAGTTTTACCTACTCCGATCCAAGTGTTCAGATACCGCGGATCTTGCCGGCAGCGGCTCTCAGCACACATGTTTTTTGGATTGATTGTACCGTCCAGCCAGCGGGAAGTTTCGGAGTAGGACAGCAAGCAGGAGCAGTCGGGCATGAACAGCTTTAACGCAGGAGGTGAGCCATATTGTATTTGTTTGCTAAAGACAATTACCTCAGTACCCAATGCACCAGGGACACTGGAGAGAGACGGATAACAATCAGAAGTGGACAATCTAATTTGATGGTCTGTTTCTGGTGTGGCTGCGTGGTAGTATTTCTAAGATTGGAAGAGTACAATATCTATGGACCTTCCTATCATAATAGTATCAGGCTGCTGCTGTTGGTTTTACCTTGGATGGTTATGAAAAATTGGGGGGACCCTACATAATTTTTATTTATTTATTGAAAATCAAATCGTAGGCATCCACTGTAATCAATAAATAAATACATAGTTAAATAAATATGTGGGGTTACCCTCATTTTTCATAACCAGACAAAGTAATACCAGCAGCTGCAGGCTGTTACTGTCACATCGAGAAAGTTCATGGATATTGGCCCTTTCCCATTCTAAAGAATACCAGCCTCCAACCGACCCATAAGTGGATCATCACATTAGAGGGTCCACCTTTGATAGTAACCCAACTCTTCCCAATACCCCTGTAGCATTGGGTACTGGGGTAATAGTGACATGGGTTTAGCATTAGCTTTGGGATGAAACCAAGTCCTAGCGCTAGTAATTCAGAGACATCTGTAAGAAACCTTTATGGAATAAAATGGTAAAAGACATGCAATGACTCAAAAACATTTTATTTAAATAAACACTCCCTGAAATTAGACCTTGTTAATTCTTTTGGAAAAGAAATGGATTCAAGGCTGGTCCGACGTGGTCGAAAGGGGAAACCTGTCGAAAAAAACATTACAAAAAAAATTACAGTACTAAACTCCATCTCCTGCACCCCCTGACGATCATGCCTGTGGCTGATCTTCTGGTATTGCAGGGTATGGTGTTCAACCTGCATAATATGATTCTGGGGGTTGTGATCACAGCTACTGCAAAGTCTCCAGGGGGCTGGTTCTCTTCTCCCCCCAACGAGATTGTAAGCTGTGCTCTCTACTCCTCTCTACCACCCCTCCCCCACTATTGTGTTATGCATCCTAGTGTGAACACAAAATACAACGCCCACTAATTTTCCCATAGCGCCCTCCCCTCCACTTATAACCCCATAAACTCCCTATCACCTCCACCTATCACTCCATTACCCTCTCAGCTCCACCTATCACCCCCATCCACCTCTACCTATAACCCCATAAACTTACCACCACCTCCACCCATTGCCCTCCAACCCCTTTCCTATCAAAATTTAAAAACTAGAGATGAGGAACAAATAAAAATTGGTAGTTCGATTTTGAACCCCCTTTAACCCTTTTAAAGTGTTCCCGTTTGAGGGTTTTATTCAAAAATTTTAAATCGAAATTGAATCCCCTTTAAAAATTAATCAGAGAAGTTTTTCTTGTTTTTAATTTTTTTACCCTTAAAAAGGTGAGGAAGAAGCTGTATTTCCCCCCATTTAAAAGTTAAAATGGTTTTGTAGAACAAATTAGGAAGGAAAAAATTTTGGGTTTTAAAAAGGGGACATAAAAAATTTGGGGAGGCTAAAAAAACTTATTCCTTTCAATGGCTAACTTTAAAAAATGGGGGAAAAAGCCCTTTCCCAAGGGAGGGGCTTGCTAAAAGGGGGGTTTCCCCCAAAACCCCCGGTTTTGCAGCTGCTATTTGGGGCCCCCGCATCCTGAGGGGGCCCCCAAAAACCCCCTTTTAAACAAAAAAAGAATTTTAAGATGGTGTGTTAACAATTACTGAACCCCCCAAAAATGCAAAAAACCCGAACTTTTAGGGGATTTAGTATGATTTTGCAAATTCCCAAAACTTTGTATAATACAAATCCAAGGGTTTATGAGAGTTTGGCATTATTTTGGCCTGCAAATGTCACCCAAAAAAAACAGCTTCTGTGGTGGGAAAAAATGAAAACCAGGGAACACAAAAATCCCTAAAATATTGATGTCTATTGGTCAAAGGCCTGAGATGTCATCATGGCGGTTTGGACAGGATGCAGAAGAAAAGGGAAAGAGAACACCTCCACGTCTCCTGTAAGTCCCTGAATGTAAAAGCAATATAATCATTTATATGTCTGGAGTGCCTGTGTATAACTGGTATCTACATATATGGTCCGTATGGTAGTAATTACAGTGTGCAGAACCTTTGAAGATGGTTTAAATACTATGTGGTCACTGATGGTTTGGAGTAAGGGCTGCAGGCCCTGTTTTCCAGTTTACCACTATTGGTCACTTTTATGGAGATAATATACAGTCTGCAGAGCCTGTGTACATGGGTATCTTTCACTATATAGTTATTATTTACTGGTAATATATAGTCTGTAGAACCTGTGTACACTAGTTTCTACCTTTAAAAGTTCACCGTATGGTGGTAATGTACAGGTTGCAGAGCCTGTGTACACTGGTTTCTACCACTAGAAGGTCACTGTATGGTGGTAATGTACAGGATGCAGAATCTGTGTACACTATTATCTACCACTATATGGTCATGATAAGGTGGTAATATACAGTTTGCAGAGACTGTGTACACCTGTATATACCACTATATGGTCACAGTCTCATGGTAATATCAGTAGTAGTGTAATGGTTTAGGTTCCGAAACAGTTTAGCGGCATCTCACATCTCTTCTATATGCTGACTAGATCAAATGTGGCTACACAGCAGGGTGGAGTAGGTGTGGCCTTTGTGAAGGAGGTGTGGCTTGATATTCAGGGTGCCATCTATTAAACCTCTGGAGGCGGCGTGCGTAGCGTGCCACAACACTGAATCTCCCTGGAGGCCACTTTCAAAATTTGGAAAGTATGCCCATGACCCTGTTGTCAGTTAATTTGTTGTCCTTTCTGGAACTACTTCTGATAGGGGCTATATAAAGATACCTCCCCATAAGATGCTCTGATCCTGTAATTTTGTTATTTTTTTTTTGTTTTTTTTAACAAAAATATTAAGTAATAGAAAGCTTTAATTAACCAGGAAAACTAAAACCCCTTACCTTTATCCTGCCACTCAGTCACCTTCCTTGTGAAAATGGAAGTCATAAGGAGAAAATTAGAACCCATTTTTAGGCAAGAGTTTTGCAAGTTTTCATAACACATAGACAACCCTACAGTCTCATAAACACTGGGAGAAAGTTTATATTACTTTTTAATTCACATTATATGTTTCTAGATTTAATGCTCATTTGATAGAGAATTTTGTACAGGAAAGTATAATTCTTCAATGAATATCTTTCATAGACTATACACTGACCTAGATTTCACACTTACTATATAAAGTTTAAAGCACATACCATAACGAATAGGATGAATATTAATTCTGAAAAAAGTAGGGTTTGGGTTAGTTAGTTTGGGTTTTTCTATATTTCTGTATTTGGTTTCTGCCATTCTTTCTATTAATAGTCATTTTCCCAGTCACATAACAACTATCACATAAACATCTGTAATTTTCTTGAATTTACTATTTACCTGAAATATTTTGTTATTTATCTTTATGACACTGAGAGTAAAGGTACATGTACTGTAGAGGCCACATGCAGTGGCACATGCATTTCTTGCAGTCCATAATATGAACCAGCTCTGTGCTTCAGTACAGTATTTCCAAAAGGAATTAGTTTTCCACCTAAAAGCCTTTAGAACACCTATATATTACATCACTAACTAAGCATGAAAGGACTATATACACTAAGCGCAACATGTATGAACGGGGCTGCGCCAGAAGTCTGGCGTCTTTGCAACACCGTTCGCTATATTTTAATATCGCCCGTACACCAGTATCAGGTGCATTACAGAACCCTCTGGCACTTTGTAATGCACCTAATTTTGTGGGGGCATGCGGGAGTCAGGGCGCACTAGAACCGTATGAATCTATAGATTTATAGCTTCAGTACGGCAATTCTAGGTGTATTACTACTGGAACAGGTAAACCACTTTCAAAGTGGTATACCTGGGCCAGAAGTATTGTCAGCGCTAGAATGCGCCTGATTTAGGACCCGCAGTAGAGCAGGTTCATAAATCAGGCGCATTCTACACTATTATCATGCGCATGAAAATTGGCATTCAACTTCTATTTTTCCAGAACTCTATATGAAATGAAAACTGAGCACCGATTGGTAGCTATGGGCAACAAAGACAGTCTTACTGCTAGACAGTTTTCATACAACAGACCCTAAATATATAAAATCAGATTTACACAGAGATGTATAGACAGAATGGGCCCACAGAATTCTATTATATCTACTACTGTGTACTAGAGAACGACTATATTTATGAGGCATATTTGTTATGTCCCCTGATAAAAACAATATAAAAGTTTTTTAATATATGTATATAGTAGTAATATTAATAATAATAATAATAATAATAATAATAATAATCGTTAACTAGAACTTTACAATTCAGAGGTTATATGCACGAATAAAATCAGACATGACAAAGTAATAAATTAATCAACAAATGAAATAATAGCAGTTTGGGATTGCAAACTATATAGAAACTATGAGGAAATAGAGCAAAAACAATAGGTAAAATTGCTCATTTTATACAATGTTGTGTGTTATTAATTTAGCTAAGTAGACAACACAGTTCAATTATACCCCATTGTATTAATGTATTGCCAAAAATATTTTCATTTTATGTGGGAAGTTTGAAAATTAAATAATAAACATTTTCACCATTCATCATTATTAAAAATTCTGCACCGTTTTTGTTTTAGATGCTCCTTTAGTGATCCATTGTTTACAGCTCATCTCCAGGGGATACGACCAGGGCTGAGAGCTTCTCGGTCCTGGTCGCACATGCTCAGACATCACCTCTCTTCTCAGGTAGCTACTGAGTGTTCAAACCCCGGGTGCTGTCATTCTATTCCTGTCTTTTGGACTAGTTAGTAATAAGTCAAACAGTGCAAATAAAAAAAGAAACCTCAATGAGGTATGTGCAATCCACAGGTTAAGTTCCTGCAGGGATTTGAACCAAGGACCATTGTGCTGTAAAGCAAAAATGTTACCTCTGAACTACAGTGTAGCTACTTACAATTCTATACATAAACAGACCTTTCTTTGACTAGAGAGGTAAGGCATAGTGATGTCATCCTGCAGGGTCACATGATATGCAATTCAAATAAATCACACACGTCCCCTTCTGAGCACACAGAGCTGAAGAGCTGGATACAGGAGGTATGAAATGAGATCGTGGCAAAACCTCTTTAAATATGTAATTATTAAATAAGATTACAGCGTATAATAACTGTAAACATGTAAACTTTAACTGAATTAACCCCATCCTATTCATCTCATAGCGTTGCAATATTTATCATAATTATATGTGACCATAAATAACAAATCATAGGACTACACACAGATGCACAGAAAGATGGTAACTGCAACAACAAATGCATGAACGAAATACACACAGTTTCTTAAAAAAATTCAAAATGCACAAAAAATGCCTATTTACCTCAGCTCTACTACATTACTAAAATCTATCTTCTTTAACTCCTTCATGCATTTAGACATACCCGTACATCCCAATAGCTTGAAGGGTACAAAGACGGCGGGCGGTGGCTGTTGATTACAGCCGGCAACCGCTAACAGAAGGGAATGAAGTCGGCTGCCTCTAAATGAATGAGAAACGGTACTGCACACTGTCCCTTTCCCCGATCGCCTCCCTGCAATGTAATGTTAGGGTGACGATCGTTTGCCATGGCAGTTGGATGGCTCATGCAGGCTTCTGTAGCCATGTATGCACACCTATTGCACTCTGCCATTGGCAGGGTGTAATAGGTAATGAATGAAAAGCCTATATACAGCAGTACAGTTGTACTGCCATATATACTACAAGCGAATGAACCCCCTAGTAGCCAAATACCCTAGAGGGACTAAGTGGGACATGTCTGAAAACTGTCTGGGTCTAAGACTTTTCTTGTTGCCCATAGCAACCAATCAGAGCGCTGATTGGTTGCTATGGGCAACAAGAAAAGTCTTAGACCCAGACAGTTTTTCAGACATGTCCCACTAAGTATTAAAGGAAAAGAATTTAAATAAAAAAAATCCAAAAAAATGAATGAATGAAAAGCCATATTACTGCTGTTTATACTACAAGCGATCGGGCCCCTTAGTAATCAAGTACCATAGGGGAACTTAGTGTTCAATAACAAAAAGTTTAAGTTCTTTTTAATAAATAATAAAAGTTCAAATCAACTCCCTTTTGCCATTTTACAAACAAAAAATAAAAAAAATTAAAAATGTAAACACAACTGATATCGCCACATTCATAAGAGTTGGATCTATTAATATATTAAATCACTACACTGTACACTGAACACCATAGAAGAAAAACATTCCAAACACCAAAATTGAGTTTTTTGGGTCATTGGAATAAAAAGTGATCAAAAGTTACATGTATCCATATTGGTACCAATAAAAACTACAGTTCAACCCACAAAAAATGAGCCTTTGCTCAGGTCCATAAACTAAAAAATAAAAAGTTTTGGGTCACAGTAAATGGAATTTTAGCAAAAATTTAAGAAATAGAAAAATATAACAAAGACTCTACACATTTGGTATCACCGAAAGGCATAAAAAGAGAAATACAAAGAGCCTTATGTATGAAAACTGTCCAGCAGTAAGACTGTCTTTGTTGCCCATAGCAACCAATCAGAGTTCAGCTTTTATTTTTCCAGAGCCCTATATGAAATGAAATCTGAGCTCTGTTTGGCTGCTATGGGCAACAAAGACAGTCTTACTGCCAGCCGTTTTTCATACATAAGGCCCAAAGTCTATTGTTTTGTGGCTTACATTTTAACACTTGGCAACATATTAATTAAATTATACTTTTGTAATAAAGATAATTAGGGCCACATGTATGAACAATGTCTAGGTCTAAGACTGTCTTTGTTGCCCATAGAAACCAATCAGAGCTCCTCTTTTATTTCACATAGTGCTCTGATTGGTTGCTATGGGCAACAAAGACAGTCTTACATCTGGACAGTTTTCATACATTTGGCCCTTAGTTTTACTGTTGGGAAGAATCAGTATCTAACATTTTAAACTGATTTCTTCCAAAATTTAAGTAAGCACATCTTCATATGTTTATTATCCTGCAGTATGTAAAGCCTGACACAAACTGGTGCATGCAGTTTGCAAATGAATGATCTTTAACTAGCTTTATTTCTTTTTGTGTGTTTATAATCAACATTGATTTAAGTTGAAAAATGAATAGGAATAGATATATCTTTGGACAGCTATTAAATAATTGCAAACCTTGGAATTTATTGTTTTTGCCATTTTCTTAGAACAAGAATAACATCCTCTTTAGTTGCATTTTGTCGATACAAGAAATGTATTTTGAAACATTTTTACTTAGGAAAGCAGACGTATATTTAGCTAGAAAAAGCAAAATAACATCACTCCAGCTCAACAAATAAAAAAAGTAAAGTCTTTTAATATACCATTACATGCTTGCTATGTTTCAACTCAGTTAGGAAATATAATAGTATATCATATACAAATAACTCAAAGTATTAACTCCTTAACAACCAAGAAAAAATCTGTTATATGTTAACTCAAACTCTGCTTCCACAAAGTACAACTTCTCCCACATAAAACAACACCTCATACAACTTCATCATTGAAAAAATTAAAAAGTTACGACTGTTCAAACACAAAGGGCAAAATCTAAAAAAAGTGCTAGTCATTAAAGGGGTTGTGTGAGAAACCACAAAAATAAGAACATATAGGGCCACATGTATGAAAACTGTCTAGGTCTAAAACTCACTTTGTTGCCCATAGCAACCAATCAGAGCGGCCGTCTCATTTTTCGAGAGCACTATATGAAATGAAAGGGGTGCTCTGATTGGTTGCTATTGGTGTGTGTGTGTACTGTTCTCAGTCTCCTTTCTACTCTATAGAGCAGTCCCTCATACCATGTCCGTCAGACTGACTGACCACAGCAAATGATCAGTTATGCCAGTCAGTCTAACCATAAAGTAACTCACAGAGCCTGTCCTATTTCCTGCTGAGGAAGGGGCCTGATGGCCTTTTTCTTCTCCTATAGTGATTTTCCCCTAGACAAAACGAGAAGACTTTTCTAACTAAAGGTATTTAGGATTATTTTCATTGTGACATGTAATTTATCTATTAAGTTTTCTTCTTTTCCCGGAGAACCCCTTTAAGTACTTTACAGGCCTGAGGCTTAAGGGGTTAAATAAAATCAGTACAAACTGCAAAAAAGGAAATATATGCTACTGAACAGTACAATGAAGAGTCTATTAAAATATAAGGTACAATACAAGTGAAACATCTTAATTAGTGCTGATTGTGTACCCAGGTGTAAATAATGATGGGCTATAAAGTTACTGGCATTGATCCAATCACATAGTTTATACTGATGTCCAAGTTACCTACATAGCATTCTAAAAACAATAATTATATGTAAATAAGAAGAAAATTATAATTCTAGTGCCACATATTGGAGGTAGATTCCCTGTAAGTCATATCTGATGCATTGAAAAGCCATGAAACATGACTAAGGATTTAAACCAAGCCAGAATGTCATCCAGTCACCCATCTTTAG
Source organism: Phyllomedusa bahiana (assembly GCA_025379985.1). Lineage (NCBI taxonomy): Eukaryota > Metazoa > Chordata > Amphibia > Anura > Hylidae > Phyllomedusa > Phyllomedusa bahiana. The sequence goes on from JAODAL010018228.1 coordinate 39,606, forward strand.
ACAGCAGTTTTGGGATTCTTGAGGTTTTCACTGGCTGAGATACAGGCCTTTTATGCAACTCTATTGGAGATAAAAATCGACTTTTTTTATTTTGGAGGAGAGCTTTTTAACATATCTATTTTTACCCAAGGAGTATTGCATGACCTATGAATCGTCTATACCAGTTCACTGTTCTCCACAAAGAGATACATTTAGGGCCATATGTATGAAAATTGTCTAGGTCTAAAATTCACTTTGTTGACCATAGCAACCAATCACAGCGCCCCTTTCATTTCATATAGTGCTCTGGAAAAATGAGAGGGGCGCTCTGATTGGTTGCTAGGGGCACCAAAGTGAATTTTAAACCTAAACAGTTTTCATACATGTGGCCCTTAATTCGTAGAAAAAGGTATCATACATCTTTTACTATTTGAACATACTCAACGTTATGTGCCCAGGTCTCTGGCTAGCCAAACAAGGGAATTTTTGTAATTCTAGGTTCCTCATCCCCTTGCAACCCTTACTCCCTATTTGGGGAGGTTAAATGGACTTGGTATTCCTTCTGGAATCTAGGGAGGCAGACTAGGTGGAAGCCAGGAGCATGACAGTCTACCTCTACGCTTCAGGAAATATGGGTCTCCAACGCTTTGCAAGGACTTTTGTCTTGGAGGGTTGGAGAAGGTTTTTGAGGTCCTCCAACCATGTGAATTTGGTGTGCCTGTTTGTATACTTTTTGTTTGGCACATTGCACTTTTTTGTACCATGGTGAGCAAAAGTAGGCTTTAAAAAAAATTAGAAGTGAAAAAGAAGAAAAATCAGAAACAAAAAATCAGAAATGTTGTGGAATAAAAGCTCTATGTTTTCTCTAAATATGGGCAAAAGTAATGAAAAGACTAATTTATACAATTAGGGTACATGAGTGTATAAAATGAGAAAAGGTTTTTAAAATGCCCCCAAGCAAACAAAACCACAGTAATGGACACAGTCTCTATTATGGACTTTTACTAATAATAGGCACCAAATAAAGGAACAGAGTCATCTTTTGTACATAGCAAATAAGGGGCACAAGATAAAATCAATAAAATGTAGTATATGTAGTCCTAAAAACAATCCATCTCTTAAAGAGTAACACCATAATTAGTGATGAGCGATTAAGTCGACTATCGCAGGGGGTTTAAAATAGCCCATATGGGCAATTATCAAGACGTTTCCGATAGTCAAAATTTAATTATCGCCGATACCATTAAATTTCTATGGGAAGGAACAACCCCTTCATTCTTAACCCAAACGGGGCTGGAAAGCGGGAAATTTTAACATCCACAACATAAAAATGGATCCCGTGCAACATTTTAAGGGAAACACACATTTTTTAAAAAAGCCACAAAAAAAAAGTCAGACACCTTTCCCTTTACCCCTGCCCTTTTACCACAGCATGACCCAAAAAACCCGAAATCCCCCCCACAAATTAAAAAGTGCCAAAGCAGTATGATTTGAACCACATTTTACAAAAACGGCATTGAAAAACCCTGCCCCTGGAACCCAGCAGGGGGCCCCCAAACATGCATGACCCCCAGATTAAAAAAAGTGCCAAAAAAGGATCTTTCAACCACCTTTTTAATAGAACTGGAGATAACTATCCCGGGGCCACAGCAGGACCCCCAAAACCCCGTCTTCCCCCACAGATTAAAAAGGGGCGGGAAAAGGAGTTTTTTTGAACCCCCATTTTATTTTGAACTGGACATTGACTATACCTGTCCGGGGGCCCGGCTTTGGGCCCCAAACCTGAAATACCCCCAGTTTTAAAAACGGGCCGGAAAAAGGGATTTCTTCAACCACCTTTTAAAGTTGAACAAAGCCCTTTGACATCCCTTCCTGGGCCACGGGCATGACCCTTCCAAACCGGCATGACCCCCAGTTTTTAAAAACCCCCCGGGAAAAAGGACCCTTTAAAACCACCATTTTATTTAAACTAGACTTTAACCAAAACCTGCCCTTTGGGCCAAAACATGAGCCCCAAACCTGCATGACCCCCAGTTTTAAAAAAAGCGGGCGGGAAAAAGGAGCCCTTTGAACCACCTTTTTTAGTTGAAATGAACATTAACTATATCTTTTTCCTGTACCGCATTATGCCATTAAACCTGTCTGACCCACAGTTTAAAAAAAGTGCGGGGAAAAAGGGAAATATTTGAACCACCTTTTTAAGTTGAACGGAAAATTGACAAATACCTGTCCCGGGGGCCCCAGCATGAGCCCCAAACCTGCATAAACCGCCCCAATTTTATTTAAAAAAATTGCGGGAAAAAGGAATCTTTGAATCCCCAAATTTTAGTTAATTGGGCATTAAACTATCCCTGCCCCTGTACCACAGTATGACCTTTAAAAAACCTGTCTGCCCCCAAAATTTAAAAAGGGTTGCCGGAAAAAGGATTTTTGAACCCCCAAATTTTAGTCGAACTGGACATTGACATACCTGTCCTGGGCCACACAGGGAGCCCCAAACCGGGCATGACCCCCAAATTTTTAAAAAGTCCCGGAAATGGGAGTCTTTTAACCACCACTTTAGTTGAACTGGACTTTTACTATACGTCCTGTACCACAGAAAATGACCTTTTTATACCTGTCTGAATCAAAAGTTTAAAAAAGTGCCAGGAAAGGAGTCTTTAAAACCATCATTTTATTGAACTGGACTTTGACAAACCCTTTTCCCTGTCCCAAAACAGTAAGCCCAAAAAAAAACCTGTCGCCCCCAAAAGTTTTAAAAAGTGCAAAAAAAAAGGAGCCCTTTCAACCACCTTTTAAAGATAAAATGGCATTGACTATACCTGTCCTGGACCGTAGTATGACCATTAAACCTGTCTGACCCAAGATTAAAAATTCCCAAATAAAAAGGGATTTTTGAACCACCTTTTTATTTTTAAACGGGGACATTAAACAAAAGGCTGCCCCCGGGGAAACCCTTTCCCATCTGTTCAATTTTCCTTTAAAACCTCCCTTGTAAACCCCCGGGGAATTTTTGTATCAGCTATTTTGTACATCCCTTTTTTTTTAAAGAAAATTTTAATTTTCTAAAAAAACACATTTTTAAAATAGGTTTTTAATCCCACCACGTCTTTGTTTCCCCTTTTTTTTTTTTTGTATTAAAGGGGTTTGCCCTCCTACAGGGTTACTGGGCTTTTTTAAAGGGATCTTGCAAAAACAATTCATTTTGGGCAATATGTGTCCTTTAAAACATGTCCTACCTATTCCTGTTTTTGACGGGGCACCATCACCCTTGACCCCTTTTTGAAAATTTGGGTGAAAAAAAATGTCTTTTAAAAAACCCCAAATTTTTTAAAAATGGGAAAACCCTGTAAAATAGGGGAAATTTCACAGCAAAATGCCCCCAAAAATTCAAAACAGGGCCCCTTGAGCTATTTTTGAAAATTTAAGAACAAATGTCTGAAAAAAAAACCACATTTTTTTTTTAATAGACCTGTAGTATACGGGCCTTTCAAGCAAAAACCCCCCCAAAAAATTCAAAACATGACCCTTGCCCCATTTTTTAAAACAATTTTTAAAGAACAAATGTCTGAAAAAAACCCACATTTTTTAAAAATAGGACCTTATTTTTGGCTGAAATTTCAAAGCGGGGCATGACCCAAAAAACTTATGAAAAAAAACTTCTCGCCACTTTTAAAAAATTTTTAGGGAGAAATGCCACTTTTGAACCACATTTTTGTTCCCCAAAAGGGCCATGATTTTACTGTAACTCCCGAGGGAAGATGACCCCAAAAAATTATAAAAATGACTTCTCAGCCCCTGTTAAAATTTTTGATGGGGAAATGCCACTTAAAAGCCACATTTCTGTTCCCCAAAAGGGCCCTAAAATTTTAAACTGTATCTCACAGCAACATGACCTCAAAACCCTTTACAATGCGAAAAATTCTAAAGATAAAGTGAGTAAATGGAATAGGTTTTGTCTTTAAACCTTGGTGTCCTTTTTTCAGTCTCCACACCCAAAACCAGGGAAAATTCCTTTGGGGGAACGAGGGAAAAAAAAAATTGCAGAGAGAAATGATCATTTTAAAAAAAAATTTTTTAAGAGGGCCATTTTTTGTTTGAAGAGGAATGTAAGTAAAAACCCGGGAAACCCAATCGGTGGGCCTTGGCAATTGGGGCCCAACATCATCTGAGATCCATGCCCGATTCATCTTGATGAATTCAAAAAGATCAACATTATCTGTGGGAAAACGGATGCGTTTTTTGTAATGACTCCTCCATTTTTGCGAAGGTCCCCCTCAGATATGACGCTGGGTTTCTGGGCAGGGCAACACCTCTTTTGGGGTGGGGGAGGCGACTCGGGCCATTCATCCATTTTTTGGGTACCCAGGGAAATCGATTGGGGCCCGGGAAAACATCCAAAAAAAAATCGTTTTTTGAACGCAGATAAATCCAATTGGCCAAACCAAAGGAAACTTAAGCGGTCTCTGTGTGGTTTTTTTTGTGCCCTGCAATTAAAATGCGTTGGGGAGGGGGTAAAAAAAAAGATTTCCAAGGTTTACCCTTTTTTTCTTTTGCCACATTGCCTGCTGCTGGCTGCTGTCACTGTAGCGTTTGGGGACTCTACTGCTTTCACGTCGGGTGACGTTTTTTCCAACCCGTGACATTTGACGAATGTGAACAGAAAGAAACAGTCCCAGTTGATCAAACAGAAGGGCCCCTATTTCCCCATTTTTTCCTCTATTTGGGTGGGGGAAGGAAAGTGCTAGTTTTGTTTTGTACCGGGATCCAGGAGGGGGGCCACCCATAACTGTTGTTCATTTTGATGGCCTTAATCGAGGGTCATGTTTTGGGGGAAAAAGGGGGCATCCAACAAATCCCTGTAGAATTGGGGCCTTGATTTCCCAAGCCTCTGGGCGGGGGGGCACTAGGGAAACGATCTTCCTCATCTTTCCTCATCCGCCTCAAAATTTGCGCCAACCTCTTTTTTTAAAGGGAGGGACTTCCCCCGGTTTAAAGTTTGGTGTCCCCGGGAAAAACCCCTCCCCTCCCCTTCCTCCGGGACGGCTTTCCCCAAAAACACCCCCGATTGCCTCAGATGATGCACCCTGAGAGCTATTGCCGCCCTTTCACTAGCCCTGGACCCCGAAACCCCTGCATAATGGGAAAACCGATAAAATTTTTGAAACCCTTCGGCCTTGTTGATTCGGGAAAAAAAAAGGCTCCGTGTCCGCATCTGTTCCCCCTCCTCCTCCTCGCTGGCGGACCTGATTTTTTCAGATGTCCAACAAACGTTCCAGAAATAAAATTCCCCCCCAATGGGCCCTGCCCGACAAAGTATTTTTTGGTTTAAAGTAAAATCCAACAAGTCCACCAAGAAAACTATTATGTGGCCCCCAAATTGTATACCTCTAAATTTGTAAAAAGAACTTTAAAAGCTTCCCAAAACCCAAAATGGTGTGGAAAAGGGGAAATATAGAGGGAAATCTACATCTAAAATTGCTAGTAAGGTGTTTTGTTTTGACATAGAACCCCCCCAAAACGTTTTAAAAAAATCGGGTTTTTGTCCTGATGTAGATGGGTTTTTTAAATTTTTTCAAATCCTGATTATCATAAGGGTCCCCATGTATGTTAAAAAACCTGGCCGCTACTTCTATGCGGCACAAAAGGGTTTCTAAAGACGCCACCCTTCCTAAAACATTTTTACCGTGTGGACGTCACCCAGCGGGCGCACCCAGGGGCGCATATCCCATGCGGGTCATGTTCACGCTCCGCTTTCGTTAACACCGCTGATAAAAACTGCGGGGTCTGTCATAAAACAAAAGGGGGAGTGTGCGGATCAACCCAAATTCTGTGAGGACTGTAATTTTTCGGGAACTATGCATTTTGTTGTTTTTTGGATCCCTTTGGGGTCTTATGTATCAGGGATTTTTTCTATAGGTAATTTTTCAATTTTTTTCCCTTTTGAAATTTACAGCATTACGCTATTCCCAAAAAATGGAACTAGACCATACAGGCCAGATAAGGGAGTAAAAACTATTTCTTTTTTTTTAATATGAGGGGGCTTGTTTATATTACAACCCTAACCATTTCTCATCTGTACCATCAAAATATAGAATTTGGGATCTAAGTGTTTTTCTTGTACGCCTTTGATTTTCTGGCTGGGAAATTTTCCCTATACAACATCCCCTGAGGAGATCCCATTCATCTGGGAGGGTCGAAACATGTTGGGGTTTGGAGTGTTTTGGATTTTAATGTGAGGGTTTTATGGGGTTTCTTAGCAGGGTATTTCCCTGATAACCCCCTTTTTTGGGGGGCGAAATCCGGCTTAGGCAGCATAAATAGCTCCGGGACTTCTGGGTTTTTCAGAAGCCTCTTTCCAAACAATTTTTTCTAGGATTTTTTTTTTTTGTAGTTTTTATCTTTTGATTAGTGGTTCGGGGTTGTTACCCGGTTTTAGAGATTTTATTAAAAGTTTTATTTTAGTTTGTTTTCCCCTTTTTTAGGGTTTTGTGGTTTATTATTTTACTAGAACTGTGGTCTTTTCATAGGTCATTCTGTGGTTTTTATACTTTTTAAAAAAAAGGGAAAGGGATGGTGCAGGTTTTCACCGCCTCCACCCCGGGTGGCCAACACCCCGGGGGTCCGCACCGTTCTTGTCACCCCAGGTCACTTCGTACTGTGAAAAAGGCATTCCTGCGCCACAATCGCGGGGGAGCATGGGGAGGGTAATTTTCCAGCGTTTTTTATGCACGTCAACAATAAAAACGGTTGACGGGGGGGTGAGCTGAGCTGCAACGCAGCCCGGGACGAACAGGGTCGAACGGCGGAAGTGCAAACTAGACCTCAGCCTTCCCCAGGCAGAGCCCCCGGGGGGGTTTGGGGGGGGGCACTAGAAATTTCTGGACGACAAGTTCATGACATGTGCCAGGAAAGGGGATGTCTCCACCTACCATCTAAGGGGGGCCAGCAGATTTTCGACCGTTACCACACCCCCTTGCCGGCACGGGTTTCTTTTTTCACCCCCACGCTCGGCCCCTCGTTGGGGAAGCCTTTTAAAGCCCCGACCTTGGTGGACGTTCCCAAAACAGTTTAAATTTTTCAACAAGCCTGGTTTCTCTCATGTTGATGCCCCCCAAGGACCTTGGGGAAAACCCTGTACCATCCCTTGCTTTTTTTAAAAGAGGGGCCCCAAACCCTGAGAGCCACCGTTTCACCAGAGACATCCCCCACCTCACCCTGAGCTTCACAGGATTAGCGGCCTTTGGGCCGTGCTTACTAGTCCATGTTCGGGGGTTTAAGGTTTTTCCGGACACGAGCAAAACGCTTGAAATTTTTTTACACGTGGGCGGGAAGGGCAGAAGGCTTTTTCGGGAAAAGAAAATCCTGCTCGCATCTGGTTTTTGGGGGCGGAAAGGGCCATGAGTGGCGGAAAAACCCATTTGTGTCCACCAAGGGAAAGGGGCCCCAACATTTCCAAGGCCAAAAGCCTGGCAATGCCGAAATCAGGCTTTTGGCTTTTGGGAGGGTTTGGGGTTAAAGTGTTTCTTCTGCTCCCAAACCGGGAAAAGACGAAGCTGGCGCTAACTGGCTGCTGTACAGAGAGGTCTCAAACTGGGGAAGGAAAAAAGGGTGGAGGGGGTCTTGGTGGGCGGGTGGTTCCCGGGCGCGGTGGAGGTGAAGCGGGGCTGATCCCTATCATGACACTGAAGAAGGGGGAAAGCTGAGGAAAACGCTTGGTTTGTGGCGGAAAGGGAAGGGAGGAGGGAGACAGAGGGTTGACAGGGGTTTTGGAAGCCCGGCATTGGTGGGCCTTTTTTGGCCAATTTGCCTCCATTTCAATCATGCATTCGCTGCAGGGGAAGACATGTTGGGGTGGTTTAAACACCAAAGATTCTTGCCTCTACGATGCGTTTACGGCAAAGGGGGCATTGCTCGCTGGGTGAACAGGGGCTTGCTCAAAGAAAAGGCCCGGGCTTGAGGGTCCTTGACCTTTTGACGGCCATAAGGGGGGGGCGGGGTTTACGTGACCGTGGCTAGCGGAATCATCTCGGGGACTTCTCCCCGGCCCTCTCCCTTTTTGGGCGGGCCCCCGTACTGACACACCCATCGTTTTCCCTCCTCGCCAGTGATGAAGGCCCCCAAGCAAATTCTGCTGAAAACCCCCGTTATCCGCAATTCGTCATCATCATCAAAAACCGGTGATTTCTGTCCTGACACTGATCAGGTGCGGGCTACAAGAAAGAGGCACTAAAGGGCTTCCCCGACCGCCCGGGATTTTTCCCAAATTGCCCGGCTTCCTTCCCCTCTTTTGATGGCACATAACTGGGCGCAAAAACGACAAAATCCCCCCTTCCTCTTATTTTTTAACATGCCTTTCCCCCAAAAACCGCATTTTTGTCATAAAAGAGGTCTTCAAAAAAGGTTTTATCCACAGGTGGGTAAACGAGTTTGACATTTGGGCCCTCCTTCCATTTTGGCGGATGCTAAAGAGCTGATGACGAATTGGGGCCCCGTGACGGGGGAGGAAGGAGGAAAGACTGCGGTCGGGTTCATTAACCATGAAGAACAGTTGGCACGCTGTTCGGACTCAAATTCCAAAAGGGCCCTGACCCAGCATACGGCTGACGGTCTTGCAACCGACGCCCCGACTTGGGTGTTGTCCCACACTGGAAGGACCCCCTTCTCTGTACCTCTACCCCAAACCCTACCCCCCCTTGCTCGCTTACCACTGCATTTCGTTTTCCAGTTCAGAAAGATAAAAATTTGAGAAGGTAGGAAGATTTTGAAAGTCTCTTATTAAAAAGACGGCAAATCACAGCTATTTTTAAATCCCTTTAAATTTTCCTAGAGCCAACTGGGATTAGAAACTGAAATGTTTTTTTGGCAAATACCTGTGAAATGGGGGCGGTAAAACATTCAAAAATCAAAGTGGCTCTATAAAAACGCCTGCGAAAGTAAAAAAAACCTACTCGAAATGTATACGGAAAAAAAATGAAGTTTGAAAAAAAAATTGCGGGTGACCCAAAAAATTTCTGTTTCAAATTTGTCAAGTGGATTTGAAAAAACTGGCCGCCCAAAAAGAAAAAAAACCCATCAAAATTTTCGGGTAATAAAGGTATTTTTTGCACCTATCAAATACACCTCGGTGACTACAAATTTCTGTAATCAAATTTAAATGCAAGGTGGCCTATGAACAAGGTGCCTGCCCAAAAAATGAAAAAAAACACCTTCGAAAGTTTTAAAGGGGGAAAAAAAGGGAGTTTTGCACCTATCAAATACACCTGGGTGACACAAAATTTCTGTATTCAAATTTTAAGTGTAAATCTATGAACAAAGCTGGCTGGCCAAAGTGAAAAAAAACCCTAACTAAATGTTAGGTTAAATTAAAATTTTTTGCCCTACAAATCCCAACCCGGGTACAAAAAATGCTTTTATTCAAATTTTTAAATGCAAGGTGGGTCTAGGAACAAGCTCCTGCCCAAAGTGAAAAAAACACCTATCAAAAATTTTTCATAATAAAAGTGGATTTTGCATACAAACACCTGCGGGGATTTTCAAAATTGCTGTATTAAATTTTAATGCAAAAGGGGTCATGACAAAGCTGGCCTGGGGCCCCCAAAAAGAAAAAAACTATCGAAAAGTATACGGTAATAAAAGTTTGGAGTTTTTGGCCCCATCAATACAGCGCGGGGTTTAAAAAATTTCTGTATTCAAATTTTAAAAAGCAAGGTGGCTTAGACAAAGCTCCTGCGCCAAAATGAAAAAAAAACCTACTGAAATTTTAAGGAAATAAAAGTATTTTTTGCACCTATCAAATACACCTGGGTGATACAAAAAATTCTGTATTTAAATTTTTAAATTGCAAGGGGCTCTGGACAAAAACTGGGGCCTGCGCCAAAGGAAAAAAAAAACCTATCTAAAAGTATACAAAAAAAAAATGGATTTTGCACCCACAAATACACCCGCGGGACTACAAAATGCTTTTTCAAATTTTTAAATCAAGGGGTCTATGGGACAAAGCGGGCCCGGGCCAAAGTGAAAAAAATACCTATCGAAAAATTTAAACAATAATAAAAAGGGGGTTTTGCCCTATCAAATACCCTGGGTGAACAAAATTTCTGTATTAAATTTAAATGCAGGCGCACAACAAAAATTAATTTTCCCAAAAAATGGCCAAAAAGTTTAATAAAAACCCATTGCAATCAGGTTTTTAAAAAACCCAAACCAGCGGTTGGGCTGCCAATAAACACTCTCCTTTTAAAAAGCCTGCTGTCCCTGTTTCGCCCGAACCCCCCCGCCCCCCCCCACCCGCGGCTGTCGCGCAGATCTCCTTTAAAATTCTCAGGTAAGTAAATAAAATCTGCAAATCTTAATCTACCTAAGTTTTATGTTCACACTTAAAGATGATTCCGTGGGGAACAAAAAACAGTTTTTTTGTGAGCTGTTTTTAGAGAGACCGAGCACACGTCCTCTCTTTGAGACACAGCACACACGAAACATGAACAGGAAGGGCTGTTCTTTTTAAAAACGGGTTATGGATTTTTCCAAAAATCGCAACCATACACATCCCAGTCATGACGTCGACACCCCAGCCCCCCTCTCTATTCTGTAAGCTGATTTGTGGCCCCCAAAATGACAGGGAAACGTGAAAATGGCGCGATATTTAAAGAAAAGCGCAGATTTTTTCCCAAATTATTTTGCGTGATCGAAAAATCCGATCAACAAAAAAAACCCCGGGCCCATTTCCTTTGTCGATAATAATCGCTCAACACTACTCATTATCATTGTGGCAATGTCTCAACATCAATTGCTAGTAACCCATATAGGAGCTCAGCTCTTGTAGTAAAGAAGCTGTAAACCATGAGATGGAATGAATTTAACATCCCATTTATCCCCACAGCCCACTGGGACAAAACTGCTAAAAAGTAAGAGGATCAAAAGAGAGTGGGCCCTCAACCACATAACCAATAAAAGTATATAAGGAAAGGTGAAACAGACCCAAAAGGAATCCATTAATAATTAAAAATACAGCTCTTTTGCGCAGAAACTAAAAAATAATTAGAACAACACAGTCTTTCAAAAAGATGAACTGTTAAAATATTACTAATATTAATAGCACTTAAACTTTTCACTTTTCTTCTTGATCAGTTGTAATAAATTTAAGGTAATTTGGCTTAAGCAAATCAATATGTCAAAGGCAGGCAATGCTAACTTGCATTCAGGGATATTATAATGTCTGTACAGCATGTAGGGCATGTTTTACAGGAAAAGTATGGATATCATGATACAGCCTTACAGCCTACTCACTATAAAGAACATGAAATGAATGTAGGTTAGCATTACCTATCTGTGATTTATTGGTTTGCTCATGCTCGATGACCTTAAACCTACTACAGCTGACCACAGAGAGAAGTGATCATTTTAAATGTTATTAATAAAAGTCAAATTTTAATAGTTAACCTATTTAAAAGACTGTGTGGAAGGTAAAGTCCTAGCATATGCAATTTCCAAAACAAAACAAAACAAAAAATTCACATATAGTATTTACAATTTGTGTGAAAAAATTAAATATGGTAAGTTGAAATGAATGAATATGGTATTCTGTTGGATTGTCATAATGGAGATCTAACAAGGGAGTTGAGTTTATTTCTGTCTGTGAAGATTATCGTTATCATATAATCTTTCAATTTAAATTTGTGAACCATTTCATCCAGTTTCCTATAAACCTCCTTTCCTTGCTGGTGTTTCTTTTAAATCTAAATAACTGAGCAACTAAGATCAAATCCCACTGGTCTTATTGTATTTACTCCATCTATTTCTCATGATTTTGATGTGAACCACAAATATCTCTTCGGCTTTTTATTACTCGTATTCAACCTCTGATTCCCTCAGATTTGACCTGATGTTCTTACATTGTATCTATATCATAATGCTTTGTATTGATTATTTTACAACTCATATGAGCTCTTTTGGATTTACTTTCTATTATGGCATGTTTTATAATGTTGAGACATGTGTATCTTATTGGTTGTTTTCTTTTTCACTTTGGAAAATTTTATACTTTCAGTAAAAATTCTGTTTTAAAAAATAACTTTTTATCAAAGGGATTTAACAATGTTGTCAGGGGGACTGCTATTAAAGCAGAGCATATTACTGGTATCTATTGGCTTCACACATAGATCAAAATTAAACCATTTTTACACATAGTCACATCCAAAAAATTACATAGTCTTTACAGATTTCACAATTTCACCTCATTATCTACTGTGTTAATAAACTATTTGAAAAATCCATTTGTACACAGGAATCTATCTAGAATGGGAAATCTTTTCTGTGTGTTCCTACTACTTCAAAACACAGCTAAGTAGTGGAAAATATAGGCATAGACCCCTTCAAACACAGGGTTATATTTATTAGCATATGTTGGCACAATTTTAAAGCCCATAGTGGTACCCTTCGGATACATAAACAAAAAAAAAGCATGGAAAGGAAATAGTTGTTATAAATTATATCAAGTCAAACTTGTCAGTAATACAATGTCAGTCACATCTACATCATGTATATTGACATTCTATATCATTTAGATGATCTTGTTTGTATGTGTGCACTCATTTTTCTGTGCATATTTTAGGTTTTTAATTGATTTTTTAGCTTGTATGCATTCATAAAAATAATGTATTTTATTCTCCATATACATCATTGTAGGTTGGTTCAGTTTACTTTTTGGTATATGGCTTAGGATTTTTGAATTATTCTCCATTAATGATAGATATAGTCACCCTTCTTGTAGTAACATAGTAGATACGGTTGTAAAAAGACCATCAAGCCCAACCTATAATCCTATAGTGTTTATCCAAAGGAAGGCAAAAACTCCTAAGAGGTGGATGTCAATTGTCCTATACAAGAAGAAAAATTCCTTCCCAACTTCAAATATGGCAATCATAATAAATCCCTGGATCAAGGTCCTATCTCCAGAATCTAGTTGCAATAACATTTAATTTTATCTTTTTCAAGAAAGGCATCTAAACCCTTCTTGAACTTGATTAATGAATATACCATCATAACCTCTTGTGACAATGAGCTCCATAGTCTTACTAGTCTTACAGTAAAGAATCCCCTTCTGTGATGATGATGAAACTTCTATTCTCTAGACATAGCAGATGCACCCTCATCATTGTTACAGGCCTAAATGTGAAAAGGTCATGCAAGACATCTGTATGTTGGGATTTGTTTATAGTAATTAAATCGCCCCTAAGCCAACTTGTTTCCAAGCTGAAGAACTCCAAGTTTGGAAGCCTGCCTTGATACTGCAAGCTCTTCATTCCCTTAACCCACTTGGCCATCCTCCTCTGTATCCACTGTAGCTCAGCAATGACCATTCGTAGCTGTTCACTTCTGAACAGTGATATAAGGGAGTGACATGTGACTACTGTAGTCAGTGGCTACAACAGTTGCGGAACTGATTTGAAAGGAAAAGAAAGTAAACAAAGGACCGGGGAGTCTCAGTACTGGAGTTGAAGAGGAAGATACAGTAGATACGTTTTTTTTTATTATTATTGGGCACCAGCAGCTTAGTAAAAACCCCTTGAAAGGGAACCTGTCACATAGGTTATGCCCCCCTTGCTGATTACAGCACAAGCTAGTGGCAGACATGCTGTTTTCAGCACTGTGCCCCTTATTCTGTAAGATGCTGTAGTTTTAGAGCATTTACCCCTCAAATCTTATTCATCAGCAGGTGTTAGGCTCTTTGAATGAGTCTTTTCTGGCTGAAAACTGCAGATTTGAGCATTAAATACTCGAAAACGACAGCAATTTTGAAATTTCACCTCCACTTTTCTTTAATTCCTGTGAAACACCTAATGAGATAATAAACTTCCTAAATGCTGTTTGGAATACTTTAAGGGGTTTAGTTTCTTAGATAGAGTCATTTATGGGGGTACCTAACATACAGGCCAATCAAAGTCACGTCAAAACTGGACTGGTCCCTAAAAAAATGTATATTGCAAATTTTCTTGAAAATGTGAAAAATTGCTACTATATTTCTAAGTCCCCTAAAATCGTAAAAAATGAAAAGACGTTTAACAAATGAGTCCAACCTACAGCAGACATATGGTAGATGCTATTTATAAACTATTTTTTTGTGGAATAACATGCAGAAATTTTTGAAGTTTGAAAATGGTAAATTTTTTACATTTTCATGACATTTTGATATTTTTCACAAATAAACAAGGATTTTTTGGACCAAAATTTCTTACTAACTTAAAGCACTACGTGTCACGAGAAAACGGTCTCTGATTTATAAGAATAATAAAAGTGTCAAAAGCTTATTCTCACTTAAAGTGACACATGCCAGATTTAAAAAATGGGGCTCTGTCAGAAAGGCCAAAACTGGCTGTGGCATTAAGGGGTTAATGCATCTAGCAGTGTTAAACCTATATCCTGTTGTATCCATTTTTACATTTTCTCATAATATATCTCTGTGTCTCAGTGTACCAAGGGCCACATGTATGAAAACACAAAGTGAGTTTTGGACCTAGACAATTTTCATGCATATGGCCCCAAGTGTCCATAACTACATCAGCTCTGCACTTGTCGGCAGACTTAATAATAAGAGAGGCATTACAAATAAATATTTAAAAGCAAAACCTACAGTCATGTTTAGTTTCTTAGTGTAATTTTAACACTGAAAGTAAAGATGTCAATGGCTGAGTTAGAGGAAGGTGTAGTAAAGACATACTTTTTGAACAATTAACAATGTTTAAGATTTAATACGTATGTCATTGGAGAGTAACTTGGGGATATCCATTAAACTATGTCCTTCAATCGCAAGTGGAAACCAGTCAATATTTATTTAAAAAAGGTGCGACTTATTTAACAGAGAAAGATGAGAATTAAATAGAATAAATATTTACCAACCTTCTTATAAGTACTTTAAAGTGTTTTTCAGTCCTGCCCCTAAAAAAGTCATAGCCTAACTCTATTAATTTTTCCTATCTATGTATTATTTCTCATTTCCATGTTTTCTGACTATTGCATTTTGGAGGAAAAATTGCAGATTCAGATTTTTATTTGTCAAAGTCTTGATTATTAAGAGATAGCTTGAGATAGCTAGATGTTTAAGGTCTTGCTTATGTCATATCTATCTAATATTCCTATATTAATCTTTTGAGATTTCACTGGAGTTCACAGTATTTTTCACCACAAAAATAGCGCAGAAAACCAGACAGAATGGATCACGCATGGCACCATGATCTGGTTAGAAAAGGAAATCTTGACCCTATTTATGATAGCTACTTTACTCTTAGCCATGTTTGTATATATCTCTTATTCAAATTTTCGGTTAAATCAGATTTTATTCAAACTTCATAAGAAATAGTATATAACTGTAGAGACTATGGAAATATACAGTTTATGAAGTGTTGGTTAGAGAGTAACAGCTTTAACAATACATATCCACTCAACAGCAAAAACTCTTCCTTAATGTTAAAACAGAAATTTGTAGTAATAGTATATATGGTTTAAATGTTTGCACATGATTGTCCAATAGATGCTATGCTATATTTGCCTTAAAGAAAGCAGTGAGAATTGTAGCGAATAAGCCTAGAGTACAATTACTAAATCAAAAATATAAAGAAAAATCAGAAGAAAGTCTTACACTAGTCTTAAAATATAATTAACATTTTGAATATATATAAAAAATATATAAATTCTTTCCCCTCAGAAATGAAGCATCAGAGTGTGCACAGTACATCCACCAGCTCGGACGTGCTGACGGTTTATCTGAATATAATGGATTGCATCTAATGAAAGCTTACCTATGAAGGACTTATATATGTTAAAGGACTGAGTTACTATTGTATCTATTTACCATCATTGCATGGTGTTGTATATGTCTTAGCAAAGAAGATTGGCACAACTAACATTACATTTTTTCAAACATATGCTATTGAGGAACAACAGATACCAAGAAGATAAAATATCGATTGTTAGACAGGGAAGCTTATTGAATGATCAGTCTAGACACTTTATTTCCCATGGGTTTAAATTTGGAAAGGTAGCTTATGTTTCGCTAGTAATATGTTAGGGATGGTCAGGGACGCACACAAGACACGGACAAGTGGGGCCCTGACACTGATCCCAGCCTCTGATTCGTGAGGCAAAGGGAGAAACCAGAAACAAAGCAGAGATCAGTAGCACAAGAAAACGCCCAATATGACAGGCAAAACTATAAAGGCGAGCAGTATAGCAGGCATTGAGAAGAGGAAGCAGTGGCTATATATAGGAAAAGGGTAGAAGTAGAGGAGCTGGATAGGTGAAGAACCTGTCAATCCAGAGAGCTGATTAACCCCTATGATGCTGGAGGATTTTGGCCAAGGCGTCGACCAGAAATCAATCCAATACGAGGCAAACGGGGAATGGTTACACAAAAGGCGGCAAAGCCGCAGTTATGATCGCCGCGGCCGTGGCCGGCGACCAGGGGCCAAATGGCACGGACGGACAGTACCCCGCCTTCTATAAAGGGGCCACTGGACCTCCTTAGATCCCCCTGGCTTGAATGGGTTGGCTCGGTGAAATTTTGTCACCAGTTTCGGGGGCCCATGCAAGTCCCTAGACCCCACCCACACCCGTTCTTCCGGGACCGTCCCCCTTCCATTGCACCAGGTATTGGGGGGCATTCTAAAACCCTTGCGAGAGTTCGATAATAACGCTCTATTTCATATTCTAATTCCCTTTGTATGACCACAGATGAGGAGGAGGGCGACGACCACAGCAGGAATGTACTTTTTTAGGAGAGATTTGTGGAATACCGGATGGATCGGAGTGAACTTGGGAAGGCGGAGTCTGAAAAAATACGGGGGGTTAATAATTTCAGTGATAATGAACGGACCGATAAACCGGGAAGCGAACTTAATAGATGGCAACCGAAGACTGAGATTTTTAGTCGAGAGCCACACATTGTCGCCGACTACATATTCAGGTCCAGGTCGGCGTTTTTTATTAGCGTAATTGATTTGCTGAGCTTGGGCTTTTTTCTAGAGTTCCACGACTCCTACCCCCAGACTGTGCACGTCGCTTAATGGGCGGATTTGACACTGGGGAATTTAGATTCGCAACCTGTAGCGGCGGAATTCTGGGGTGAAACCGTAATTATAGTAAAAGGGGAGAGTTTGGTCGATAGATTCTCATGATTGTTAAGGGCGAACTCTGCCATGGGCAAAAAATGCATTCCACCCCCCGGGGCATTCGAAACGTAGCATCTGAAGGTATTGTTCAAAGCGACTGGTTAAGGTCTCTCAGTTTTCCCATTAGTCGGGATGGAAGGCGGATGAGAAGGACAGAGAGATGCCCAATTTACCACAAAAATGCTCTCGCAGAACCTCGGCACAAACTGTACCCCTCTGTCAGAAAACAATTATTGGAGGGAATACCATGGAGTCTAAGTATATGAGGGACAAATAAATCAGCGAGGAGTTTGGCTAAGCAATTTCTTAAAAAGCAAATGAGATGACACATTTTAGAGAATCGGTCTAGCCCCCAAAACCAAAATCACCGACCTACCTTGGAGGGGGAAGATCGGGATGAAATCCATTGAGATGTGAGCCCAGGGCCTATTGGGCAAGGGGAGGGGGTGCAATAATCCCTCGGGAGGCGTTCGGGGAAACCTTTGCCCTGGAAAGGTCTCACAAGCAGTAACAAATTTCTTTACATCACGCTGCCTAAAGGGCCCAAACCAATAGGTACAGGTTAGAAGGTATCCGGTGCCCGCGTTTGCCCCGGATGTCCAGACAGAACGAAGGTGACATGGAACAAAAATTTTAACCTTGGGGGTATCCGGGGGGGGACCGAGCCTTGAGAGTTCGCAATAGCAGAAACTAAATCTGTAGTAAGGGTAGCCACGACTACTCCCGGAGCAAAGATATTCCCCGGTTCCTTTCTGAGAGGTCACTCATACCAAACTTAAAGACAAGGCGTCGGCCTTAACATTCTTTAGCCCCGGGAAACGGTAGGTTTTACTACAAAGTTAAACCCTAGTAAAAGGAACAAGGCCATCCCCGCTTGAACGAGGGTTTCAATCGCTTACCCATTGTCAAGATAATAAAAGATTTTTATGATCTGTAAGAACAGTAACTCTATGTCTAGCCCCCTCCAGAAGGTGTCTCCACTCTTCGAAAAGCCCATTTAATGGCTAGCAATTCCCTGTTACCATATCATATTTTTAAATCTCAGCGGTAGAGATTTTCTGGAGAAGAAGGCGATGGGTCTGAGGTTGGTATAAAGGTTCAGTCCCCTGAGACAGGACGGCCCCTACACCCTTTCGGATGCATCTACCTCCAAAAACAATGGGTTGTTCTGGGTCCGGGTGGACCAAGACAGGTGCAGACAGAAAAAAAAAATTCAGGGGTAACAAATGCTTGCTCGGCTTTGGGTGCCAGGAGTGGGGTCACTCCCTTTCTTAGTAAGGTCAGTAAAGGGGTTTAACAATCAGGGAAAAATTCTTAATACATTTGCGATAATAGTTAGCAAAACCTAAAAAACGTTGGTTATCCTTTTAAGGTGGTTTGGGCCGTACCCACTCAGTGATGGCAGAAACCTTTTTTTGAATCCATACTTATAGAAAATGGACTCAATATGTACCCCAGGAACCCTATCTTTCCCGGACTCCGAACAAACATTTAGACAATTGGCGCATAGTTGATTCTGACATAACCTGGAGAGGAGCTCCCTCACATGATCTCGATGAGTATCGTAATCTGGGGAAAATATGAGTATGTCATCTAGGTACACAATCACGAAACGACCTAGGAGGTCCCTGAAAATGTCATTAACAAATCTTTTTGGAAGGACGGCAGGTGCATTACAAAGACCGAAAGGCATGACTAAGTATTCAAATGCCCCTCGGGGGTATTTAAAAAGGCCCTCTTCCATTCGTCCCCTTCTCTGATATCGAATCAGGTTGTACGCCCCCCGAAGGTCGACTTTGGAAAAACATTGGGGCGCCCACAACCTGATTAAAAGAATCCGGGATCAGGGGAAGTGGGGTGCTGGTCTTTTATTGTTATCTTATTGAGCTCCCTATAGTCAATTTCAAGACGGAGGCCTCCATCTTTTTTCTCGACAAAGAAAAACCCAGCCTTTCGGACCGGGAGATAGACGGTCGTATGTGACCCTTTTCCAGGCTCTCCTTAATATATTGATGCATAGATTCTCATTTCGGGGTGGATAAGTTAAAAATATGACCCCTAGGCAACTTCGCGCCCGGATCGAGGTCTATAGCACAGTCATAAGGCCAATGCGGCGGCAGAGTGTCCGCAACGGTCTCATCAAAGACGTCTTTGAAATCAGAGGGCAAAATCGGGAATGGATGGTTATCGTTTATGGAGCATAGCAAAGACTGTTCGGTTTTTTAAATGATCACCCATGAGTTCCCCCCCAAATTTTTATCAACTCAGCAGTCCTCCAGTCAAACAAAACCCGGGTTATGGAGGCGTAACCAGGGGAACCTGAATAATTCCATGGTAAGTCCCTCCATGCAAAGAAAGACTTTGTTCAAAATGCAAACAACCAACAATTCGGGTTATTTCGGCAGTTTTGGTATTTTATCCTTCCCTCCATTAGGGGGGTAGAATCTGCGCCTGAAAAACCAAAAAAGGGAGAAAAATAGTGGAATTAGCTCTAAACCTAAGGCTTTAGCCACCGCCCATGCTAAAAAAAATTAACGCAGCCCCCAGATCGATCAAGGCATGACAAGCAAAACTCTTGACCCCGAAGATAAAGAGTTACAGGCAAGGGAAAACTTGTTATCCAAGTTGGGGTACCTGTACGCCTGAGTTATCCTTCCCGACGTTCTTCAGGCATTTGTTGCTTTCCCACGGGAGACTTGGGCCTGGTGGGGGCAGCTTCCTCAGGACATGACTGGACTCTCCACAGTAGAAACACAACGCGTTTTCCACCCCATGTTTCCTTCTGTTTGCGCCGACGTGGAGCCCAAATTTCCCTAGGTTCCTCTCCTAACCCCAAGCGGGAGATGGCGTGGTAGTGGAGGAGAAGTAGCAGAACCAGCCAGAGAAAGGTTGACAGGAGAGTCAGCCCTGAACTGCCCAATGGGACCCCCCAAAATCCTTTCCCTGCATCTCTTTTCTAACCTCCCGGGCAATAGATAATAGCCAAAGTCATAAAGTCCCCTAAGTCTCTGGAATAGGATGGCTGACCAAAAAGATCCTTCACTGCCTCGGACAGCCCTTATCTAAAGAGGGTTTTGGGGGGTTGGTCAGGGCCCCCAATTACTTTAAAATCCATTGGCGGAAACTCAGAGCAATATCCTCAAGCCGAGCGGCGACCCTGCTGGATGGACAGGAGATGGGTTTCAGCTAAAGCGCCCGGTTGGGGTCATCATAAATCTGTCCCAGTGCTAGAAAAAAATTTGTCCACCGATCGCCATTCCGGGGCCTCGGGGGGTATGCCTAGTGCCCACACCTGCGGTGGCCCCTGGAGGAGTGACACCGCCATGGCAACTTTTTCAGCTTCTGAGGAAAAATGGGAAAACTGAAAAAACAGGCGGCAAGATTCCCTGAAGGTCCGAAATTTATCAGGGTTACCGTGGAAGCAGTCAGGAAACCGCATGTTAGGTTTGTGCTGCAAGTATTGTCCCAAAGGCCCAGGAGCAAGTGTGGGTACTGATGGGATACCTGGATCAGGGGCTAGGGTAGACATAGCATCCAGACGAAGCGAGATCTGGGACATAAGACCTGCCATGCCCTGAAACTGGGTTGTTAATTTGTCCAGGCGGTAAGAAACCGATAGATCGGTGTTCATCCTGAACCGCCGGGGAGTTTGTTTGGAATACTGGCCTGCTATAATGTTAGGGATGGTCAGGGACACACACAAGACACGGACAAGTGGGGCCCTGACACTGATCCCAGCCTCTGTCCCTGCCTTTTGGGGAACCCGACTCCTTAACAGGCCGGCCCCAACCTGAAGACTCAAGGCTACACTGAGCAGAGTGCACAAACAAAGACAAACAAACAAAGAACCCAAAAGCCGTAGTCGGACGGTCCAAGTCAATAACAGGGCGGGCAGCGCGGTACAGATTCGTGAGGCAAAGGGAGAAACCAGAAACAAAGCAGAGATCAGTAGCACAGAGAAATGACAATATGACAGGCTAACTATAAAGGCGAGCAGTATAGCAGGCATTGAGAAGAGGAAGCAGTGGCTATATATAGGAAAAGGGTGGAAGTAGAGGAGCTAGGATAGGTGGAAGAACCTGTCAATCCAGAGAGCTGATTAACCCCTATGAGTGCTGGAGGATTTCTGGCCAAGGCGTCGACCAGAAATCAATCCAGATACGAGGCTACAGGGAAGTGTTCACACAAAGGCGGCAAGGCCGCAGTTATGATCGCCGCGGCCGTGGCCGGCGACCAGGGCCAAATGGCACGGACGTGACATAATAATTATAGTCGGGTGAATTTCTCAAATATTCAGTTCGCCAGATTCACAGAATTTTTAGCAAAAAATCATTTCGACCCAAATTTATTTGCGGTGAATCATGTTAAAAAATAGCTATTTCCTGGCTGCAGAGAGCCTCTAGGGTGTTGTAGAATATTGTGCCATGCTCAAATATACATAGGGAGCGTGGTTTGGTCTTGAAACAATGCTGTGTTTTAGTATGACACACAGATGACAGCCACCGCTCTTAGAATCGCTTCAAACATCACTTCTCTGGGCAGTTACGGGGGCAAAACTGACCAAATAACTGAAGTGGGAAAGCAGTCTGAAAAGATAATGTCAACATCAGCTTGAAAGGACCGAGATGAGATCCTTTTACACCGACATCAGATAATTCCACACAATATGACATAACCTGTGCTGTTAAACGCTGACACATGTAGAGTTCCCCCACCCCCTAAAAGAGTGGAGAGGATGTCAGCAGTAATTTTGCATTCACGTCACTGATCATTTTGCCCTTCCTTTGATCTGTCAGTGTCCGCTTTCAATCGGTCAATAATCCATCAGTATTGCTAAAGCCAAAAACAAATAGGAGTAGATCCAAAACAGAGATGACCAGTAAATGGAATATTTGCATGTCTTCTGTGTTCTGTATCTATTCCTGCTTTTGGCTACCTAATCATCAGACAACCTTGATCCTTTTCATTCCTTCTGACAGATTTAAAGAAGGGGAAAACCAAACATTGTGGCAACATCATAGAGTGGTGGAGGGTGGAAACAGCATTAGGAAACCACAGGGTGTTCCAGTGAAACAGTGGTCAGTTGGCGGCAGCAAGAGTAGGCCACAGAGTGGCACAATAACAGAGTGTGGAGGTGGCGACAACATAAGTAGGCCACAGAGTGGCAAATGACAGATTGAGGAGGTGGCAGCAACACGAGTAGGCCACAGAGTGGCACAATGACAGAGTGCGGAGGTGGCAGCAACATCAGTAGGTCACCGAGTGGCAAGTGACAAATTGGGGAGGTGGCAGCTTCATCAGTAGGCCACAGAGTGGCACAATGACAGATTGTAGAGGTGGCAGCAACATTAGTAGGCCACAGAGTGGCAAATGACAGGTTGAGCAGGTGGCAGTAATATCAGTAGGCCACAGAGTGGCACAATGACAGATTGTGGCGGTGGCAGCAACATCAATAGGCCACAGAGTGGCACAATGACAGAGTGTGGAGGTGGCGGCAACATCAGTAGGCCACAAAGTGGCAAATGACAGGTTGAGCAGGTGGCAGTGATATCAGTAGGCCACAGAGTGGCACAATGACAGATTGTGGAGTTGGCAGCAACATCAGTAGGCCACATAGTGGCACAATCACACAGTTTGGAGGTGGCAGCAACATTAATAGGTCACAGAGTGGCACAATGACAAATTCTGGAGGTGGTCGCAACATCAGTAGGCCACAGAGTGGCAAATGACAGATTGTTGAGGTGGCAGCAGCATCAAAAGTCTACATAATGGCCTACATAAATGTGAGGAGGTGGGTGACAATACCAGTCTCTGATAAAGATGGTGGGTGGTAGATGGAGCAGCTGGCAGAAGATGTGTGGCATCAGGCGGGTGGCAGCATCAGAATTGTAGCTGAGGCAGGTAGCCAGAAGAATCCAGACTCATTTCTCAAAGTTTTGGTGAGGCGTTATGGTTGATCTAATCGGATGAATAAGGCATTGGTGTGTGGAAATCCTGGCCGATTTATCTTGACAAAGGTTAGACTCTCCACATTTTGGTTGGACAAGCAAGTTATCCTTGGTGTAACTATGGCCCCCACAGCACTGAACACCCGCTCTGATGCCACACTACTGGCCGGGCAGGACAGCTTCTCCAGTGCAAACTCGGCAAGTTGCGGCCACACATCCAGTTTGACTGCCCAGTAGTCCAGTGGATCTTCTATATAGGGTGGCAGAGTTCTGTCCAAGTAGACCACCACCTGCTGGTTCAGGGTCTGCTCCAGGTCCTGCTGCTGCTGGTGATTACTCTCCTCACTGGCTGGGTGAAGGAAGCTGCTCATCAACGGCTCCAGACTTAAGCTGCTGATGATGGAGCTGGTACTGCTCTAACCCCACAACCCCTCCACAGCAGCCGTGTCAGTGGTACATGAGCGCTGAGGAACCCCCTGGTCAGACCTGTCAGTGGATGGAAGATGGCGCAGATAGGCAGCAGCCAACTGACTACATAGGATTTCTCTATAGTACTTGAGTTTGTCCTTCCTCTCGGCAGGTGACTCTTCGGCTGTCACTAGCCAGGCAAATAAGCATGCAGCGGGCCATTTGTGCAAGTGACTCTGAGGGACTCCCTGCCTCCATCTCCACTGTATACTGCCACAGTGTGTCTGGGTCATCTGAAAAAAACCTCAAAAAAATGTGTATTTTAGACTTAGCCTTTAATAAGTTATTTCAAAAATAGGGAATTAGATAAACAGTGTATAGCAACCAAAAATAACCACCCAAAAAATTATTAAAAACCCAAGGTTAGAAAGATGTAGGGACAGGGACAAGAAATGGGACAAGAATAAGCTAAATATCCCTACTTGTCCCGAAAAAAACCCTAATAACCTATTACAGGGGTATCGTCCCAACAAGGACGTTCCTGTCCGGAGCCTCACCCTAATGCACACTAACCCTAGTTAGACAGTGACTTTTTTTAAAGGGGTTTAAAAATATAAACCAACTATCCTGTCTCAAAAGACACCTGTCTTAGAATAAACTATTCACAGTATGTATAAATAATACTAATCCTGCCCTACTAATATGTAGGGAAGGTTCAATGTCCTATCCCATATGTCCTATCCCGAAATGTTTCATTGTCCCAAACAATTCTTCAGGGGATTAGTTGAGAATAAATAACAGCAGGGTAAACACCACAATTTATTTAAGGTGTAACCCCCAACCATAGGACCATTTAGTACCAAAGAAAATATCTATACATAAATAACTAGGTGGTATAGAACCGCCGGTAGATTTTATTTAATAAGCGCCACATAAGTCCATCACCCCAGTACAGGAGGCACAAAAAGTTAGATTACCAGATGGAAAAACTCCAAATGAGAAAGGTACATCTAATTGAATAACTCAGTGTTACCCAGGCGTGGGTAGAGGTAAGGTAGCCCATACAAATGACCTTTATGTATAATAAAGAGACCACAGATTTGGGCACAGTAGTTATAAGGCAACTAGGACTTATCAGAGAACATTAGTAGCAAAAGTGGTTATAACCACATTATCCATCAACAATGCTGGCGTTACCGGTTTGTGGCGGTTCCCAGGAGGGCGCCGTAGGTCAGGCGTTGCTTGCGGAGCCTTTGCCCGTTGTGGGGGTCCGCTCCGGGGCTGTGAACGCCGGCAATGCAACTCGCGTATCGGCGGACTTAAGCCACGCGAGGCTTCCGGTTTCGACGTCACAGGAAATGACGTTGGAGCGGGAAACTCCCGTTACCCAGCAACCGTCGCCAGGACAATGACGCCGCTCACTGGAAACAAAGGCAGCTCGTTCCGCTGCCAGATCCAAATAAACCAGAATGATTAAAGATAATACGGGTTTAGCAATGGCAGTAATGACTTATTTTAACAAACACACACCCCAAATTCTAGTAGGGCAAAGGAAAGTATAGATGAATTCTGGATATCTTTAAAGGATCCCAAAAGCCCATATCGCTTATAAAAGGAGACAGGGGCAAATAACTCCATAATAAGTTTATTATATAAAGCAGTTAAAGTCTAGCCTTTCATTAAGGCCCTGTGGGGAGCTGGTCTTAAGTCTAAAGATCCATTCTGTTTCTTTTTGCAAAAGGGATTTATCCCAATTGCCTCCTCGAATCGGCGGTTTCACCATATCAATGCCCATGAATTTCACACTTTTAGTATCAACGCCATGGGCATTACAGATATGCTTCGCCAGTGGGGTGTCTCTGCCATTCCTGATGTCATTAATGTGCTCCCCAATCCTGCGGCGGAATTCCCGGATAGTCTTTCCAATATATTCCTGACCGCAAATGCATGTGCCCTTGTAGATGACCCCTTTACTCCTACAGTTGATAAAGTGGAAGATTTCAAAGTCCTTATTCAGGACATTGCTGTGGAAGGACTTGCCTGTCACGAATGGAGTTACAGGCGATGCAGCCACTACATTTATAACATCCCACCAATGGTTGATTTACCCATGTTCTTTGATTACCAGTACTATCAAGGTGGCTATGCACCAAACGGTCCTGTAAACTCCTACCTCTCCTATAGGTTATGTGGGGATAATCCCCCACAACCCTTCTCAGATCCTCATAAATTTTTAAGATTTCCCAATTTTTTGTGATAATTTGTCTTATCACAGGGGCTGCTCCGTCAAAATTGGCAATAAGTCTGAATATCTGTTCCTCCTTTTTATTATTATTATCTTTGCTCTTGTCTGGATTTAAAAGGGAAGTGTGTGAGCTACCAGGGCATGAGTATATGCTTTCCTCAGGACCTTGTCTGGGTAGCCTCGGTTCCTGAAGCGTTCCCTCAAATCACCTGCCTGTTTCTTGAATTCTGTGACAGTAAAGAAATCGCGTTGCAGTCTCAAATATTGGTCTTTCGGGATGCCTCTTTTTAGTGGGATCGGGTGGCAGCTGTCCCATCTTAAGAGGGAGTTGGTGGCCGTTGCTTTACGGACGATCGTGGTTTCCAGTTCACCATTCTCCTTTTCCTAATTAAGACATCCAGAAAGGGGAGGACCGAACCGTTAATGTCGTAGGTGAATTTTAATCAGAGTTATGTTGCTCCATACACTCTCAGAATATAAGAGCTAGCACAAGTCGGGTAAAAAATTATTATATCACATCACTATATTGTAAATACCCGTACTCATTATGTTATAAAACATCAACTTTATTTATCCAAATCTGATGAGCCAAATTCATATGTCGTAAACGTTTTCGGTCATATACAAGACCTTCATCAGACTTTTGGCTTCTCTTGTAATAGAAAAATTGAATAGGGGCGCAAGACATGTGATATTGCCAGGATAGCTCAGTACAGCTCGTGGATAAGTGAAGTGGCGCGGCAAACTGTAAAAGCCGGAGGACAAATGCATTATGTACAAGTATTTGCAGCCCCTGGTGTTTAAAAAGGAACGGGTGGCCTCAAGGCCGCATGTATGAGGTATTGAAGAATATAATGCCTCCACATCAATACTCGCCAATAGGCAAGTGTGGGGTACCATAATTCCCTCCAGCTTTCTCAGTAAGTCCATAGAGTCCCTAGTGTACGAGGGAAGGGCTGTAACAAAGGGCATCAAGATTTTGTCCAGATATTGGCCGGCATTCTGACAAAGACTCCCCATTCCAGACACTATAGGTCTTCTTCTTAAGAGGACAGTCTGCTTGTTTTCTTTGGGGAGACAGTAAAATGTCGCCATTACAGGAAATTTAGGCATAATATAATCAAATTCATCCTGGTTGATCAACTCAGCCTGTTTTGCGTCTAGGAGGATGTTCTTTAGTTCTTCCATATATCTTGGAGTTGGATTACTCTCCAAGATCTCATAACTTTCTCTGTCCTTAAGGATATTCAAACACATGTTTACATAATCGTTAGTATTTAGGATGACCAAATTGCCCCCTTTATCTGAGGGTTTTATCGTTATAGATTTGTTTGTTGACAGATTTTGTATACTTTCGTATTCTTTTTTGCTGCAATTCCATGTTATTTTGGGTTTTTGCAGTTTTTCCAATTCTGAGATAGTTAAATCCACAAACAAATCTATATGCGAGAATTCCCCCCGTGGCGGATTTCGTACACTTTTAATCTTTAGGTTAGTGAAGGGCCCCTTGCCCATCTGATTGGGAGGAATTTCAGAGATGCTGTCCAATAATCTCACCTCCTCCAGCATCTCGGGTGGGATCCCTAATTCAGCGCATCTGCGTTTGTTTTGGGAACAGAAAAATTTAAACCAGTGAAGCTTACGTGCAAAAATTTGTAAGTCCTTAACCCAATGGAAGAGATATGGGCTATTAACGGGCACAAAGGAAAGGCTTTGCTCAATTCGAGTTTCGGTTTCCTTAATTTCTTTCTATAGATAAATGCCCTCTTTTATTTATCGAGGGAGTTTCCCCCTCTCGGGTCCCTATGCTTTTTTTTTTTTTTTTTTTTTTGTCGAGGGGTTTTATCGGGAAGTGGGCCTCTACACATTTTTAATTGCGGTTACGAGGTGATATTTATCCCAAAAAACCCGCTCGTTTTTTTCGGCCCTTCGAGTAATTATTTCTCCCTTTTCCTTTTCCCTTTTTCCTCGGGTCTTCCTCTACCTCTGTTTGTGGAAACCCCCTCATCAATTGAGCTTCTGTTTCAGTAGACGCGGTCATGTCAGGGTTAGGTTTCCCCCGTGTTACCAAGAAAAAAAAACCCTTATTGTCCCTAAAATTTTTATGTCCCTGTAAATTGTCTATGCTCCTTCTTGAGGTGATTGGAAGGTTCAATTGTATTTTTTAGTTGTTTCTCCTTAGTTCAAAAACACTTTTCCCGTGAGAAAGCTTTTTGTACTCTATTTGTTCCTTCAGTTTATTATTAAGCACCTCTAAATTGATCCTTTCCCCATCCCAAAAACAATTGATAAAGCGAATTGACTGGCGTCGCTTCCCCCCAATTACTCAAAAAAACTGGGATCTTCGTTTGGGAAACCCGGGTAAGGGGGGTTCTTAAACCTTAGGTACTATCCCTTACCAATATTGATTCTAGGCTTTTCACCTCCCACAGGACGCAATTTTTTCTTGTAAATCGCTGTTAGATCTAGAAAAGCTGCTTCAAAAGAAGGAGTATATCTTTTCTGAACAAAATTCTGCTCTGAAAAAACCTCCTTTGCCTCATCCGATTGAACTTTGGTGTCAATACCTATAGATAGGAAACCTGCCATTACCCGTAAAAGATCAAGATTAAATAGCCAAAAAATGGTTAGAGACTAATAAATTCCTCCTACTGTCTCCAACAATACACAAAATAATTCTGGGTCATCTGCCTCATCTTCCTCATCTCCCACTGTCAAGATGATTAAATCAGGTGTGGAAATTATCTTTTGTTCCACCCATTTAACCAGTTGAATGTCTCCTCCGAATTATATTATTATTACAGCTGTCGACAGCCGGAGCTCGAGAAATATGACCCACACCTCCGTTTGGGACATGAATCTGAAGTTTAATCACCGTAAATTACATGACAATAGAACTTTTTAATCACATGATCACTATCACTACATGATTGGTTAATTGACGGTTGCTAAGGGACAGATTCATATTAGCATCTACACATTAGGCATGAAGTGATAACACACATTCCTGAGCTCCCCTCTTTATCGTCGGGGGGGGGAGGAGAGAGGCCTTGAATCTCTTGCTGTTAGCAGACACTGCATCGGTCTCAAGGAAAGCTGTGTTGAAGATATCTGATACTTCGATAAGGATGTAAAGCAGTGAAAGCAATTTAAACAAACTATTTGATGAGCTCAATAAGAATGTAATGATGAAACAGACTTTTATGTTTTTTTCCTTAAATTACCAAACTTGACATCCCCCCTAAAAACATCAAAATCTGTTCTAACGCTCCCCCCTAGAGCGTGAATGATGATTGAGGCTCTTCCCTAAACTGAGCAAGAATGGGTAAAGGTCACTCTCCTTAGACAGCAGGGTGAACAGGTGGAGCGAGTGTTGAACCCACTGAACCACTGTCAGGCTTGCGCCGAGGGGCCTAACCAAGCAACCGCCGGTCTCTTCACAGAGCCTTTGATGGTAAAGGATGATGTTGACCAATGACCCGCCAGGTGCCATTCAATAGCAGTCCCGCAGGGGCAATCTAGGGATTGTTTACAATCTCATAACCCTCAATGATTCTGGAAAGTCATGATGGAGGTGGCGCTTAATTGTTTAGCTATACCTTGTAAGGCATCTCGGGTGTAATTATCAAACCTCTGTTGATTATAATAGATGCAATTTAACCAGTCCACACTTTTGTTGATTGTTATCTGGGGCGTAAGTGATTCAAACCCTGCTTTGACCTGATCCCTAGCCTTGAATTCATTAGGTACCCCCCTTGGTTGTCCCTCTTGCATTTTTACACACATCCAGACTAGACAAACATATGAAAGGATAAGGGAAAATTCATAATACTTATTTGGTCGCAGTCACTTTCTTGCAGTGTGAATTATTCACCCAGGTAGGTCTTCCTTCAAGTTTCATTGAGGTTGGGGACACCAGGAGTATTTGGTATGGTCAAATCTGGGCTCCAGAGAATCTCAGACTTGTTTCTGCACCCACACAAAGTCACCAGCTTGTAGATTTGATCAGATTTATAACATAGTTTACAAGGCTATCATTCCCTGCACTCAACTGCTGTGTGTGAAACTTCCCTAATCTGGGCGGGCCTGGAAATACTATTTCCTAAGGAGTGAGACCAGTGGGGCTGCCTAGGGGTATTTCTGACAGAATAGATTGCAATGGGTAGGATCTTGGGCCAGGGAAGAGATGTTTATTTGCTAGCTTTCAGAATTTTGTTCTTCAGAGTGGCGTTCATTCTTTCCACTTTTCCACTGGATTCAGGATGGTAGGGAGTGTGCAGGCTGAGGTCAGCTCCTACTAGTTTCCAAATGTCTCTGGTTACTTCTGCAATGAAGGCAGGTCCTTGGTCAGCTTTAATAACCTCAGGGTCGATCCCAAATCTGCCCTACCAATTCAGTCAATAGTTCTTCCGGTGGTTTGGCAGTCATGTTTGTAAATGGGTAGGCTTCAGGCCATCCCCGAGAACATATCCACCACTATTAGAACATACTTGTAAATTTCCACTCTTTGGTTTAATTTAATGTGTTCAATCTGGATCCGCTGGGGAGGCTATAGTGGTTTAGCCAAATGCTTCCTTGGTGTTGGCATCAGTCCTCCTGGGTTACAAATATTGCATATTTCACATCTTCTAGCATAGTTACTTGCCGTGGAAAAAGGAGATTCCGGGTGTTCGGTATATCTTGTTGATTGAAGAAATCCTCTGGTTAGGTCCTCTGTGGGTAGTACCATGAGCCCATTGTACTACAGCTGGATATAATGCCCTTGGTAAACAAAGTCTATTGTCGTTTCTCTAGAATCCATCTAGGGGGGCGTGTCTGGATGCTGCACAAGATGGCTGCAACTTAGTGGAGCTCTGAGAACCACCTGCTGCAAATTGGGGCTACACGGCTGAAAACTTGAACCTACCTGTACAAAGCGGAGGGGTATCGGTGGCGGACATCGCCGGGAGTCTGCAGAGACATTTTCATCTCCCTGAGTGACCAGGCAGAGCGGCGGCAAGCTCCGGGTTCTCCAGGCAGCTAAGGGCGCATTGGCGGGAGCGGCCATTCCAGGGGGAGGAGGATTGAGCAGGGCAGCAAGAAGTGAAGTGAAGGCGGCTGCAAGCGGTGGAGAGACCCGCGCTTCGGCTCCGGAGGCGTACAACACGGGGCTTCCTGTCGGAGACAGAGGGTGGACACCTTCTCTGCCTGGGACCTCCACCCGGCGGCACAGTGATCCTTTGGCTGGTAACCGGCGGAGAGACGGGACGGAGCCCCGACCACAGGCAGCTTGACCTTGAATAACTGCCTGGCGAGGGGAGAGCCACTTGCGCCTCATACTAGAGGACATAGCTGGGGGCGCCGATATATAGACATTGCTGCTACACATCCAGAGGCCGGAGCGCCATTACCCTCCGTCTCCACCTTCCACGTGGGATCGGCGGCCATTTTGTGCCTTCTGCACTAGAGGGTTTAGACTGGCTAAGGCTGGTGAAACAGGACCGCGTAAGCTCAAAAGGTGTTCTGGATCTCTAAAAGCTGGAGAACATAGCATTGCTTCATTTTGGGAGCACCCTAAACACCTTAAAGTCACTGCAGACCAAGGTGGTGGAGCATTAGCCTTGGGGGACAAGTCCCATCAGTGTACGGCACATATTGTAGATTCCAGTGAAATATCTGAGAACCCTCCTGTACGCCAAGGGCACGTAGCAACAACAGTTACCCTCCTTACTGGGTCCCTGCCTATCCTGGACAGCGGTCATTCATCAAGGACATTCTTTCAGCAGTCTCTGTCTGATACAGCCGGGCGCAATAGCAGCACTCCGCTGAGCCCTGATTCACCTGATAGGTCCTCCAGCTTAACCCAGGGACTAATGCCATCTAAACCACCTAAATCACAAAGGACTCCTAAAAAATCTGGGAGCACCCCTGGTTACAAAGAAAAACTTGGGCCCAAAACAGGCGGGGGTTTTTGGCGGAGAATCTGTCGGCCCCAACCAAAAAACCATCAGTAGTGGTGGCGCTCTTTTAGAATCATTGCTTTTAAATGCATGGCAGATATGCCTTCATTTTACCAATGCAGGACGGGAAAATTTTACACCAATACCTCAAAAAAAAATGATTTTAAGGTTTGGATTTGGAATTGAAGGGTTTCCCGGTCAAAAAAATGCGGAATGGACAGACTTAAAAGTTTTGCAACCGGGTCGATAACTGAAGTAGAATGATGAAACAGGGGTTCGTACTGACCTCTGCAAGCAACCACTTTCAAACGCATTTTGGGGGGATATGGCAAAAACCTGGAGGAAAACAGAAAACAGGGGGAGGCGTAATAACCTCAGACTCCGAAGTCTCCCTGAAGCTAAGGACTCTGAAAACCTGAGAAGCACCCTCAATGAGATTTTCAACTCCCTACTTGGAGAACCCCCTTCTCACAACATCAAGCGAAGGGGACGGGTTAGACCAAAAAGTGTATAAGTTCCCAATAGAGTGATTTGTTACTCCCGTTTCGAGAAAAAGGAGGATTTTGCCCTCTTCTTAACACTTCCTCTGTGGCTCAGATAAGGGTAGTTGCCCGTCTCTACTCGAATCGAGCAGCGTTTGACACTTTTTCTCTCCCCATTGGGGGTCTTTTGCCCGGTTTAAGCACTAACTTGTAGAGTATTTACCAGGTGGGTTGTTAGGGGGGGATTCCCAGAAGTGGTCCCCCTTTGCCCAATATCACCCATCTGTTTTTTAATTTCCCCTTTACCGGCTACCTTCCCCCTGTTTTTAAGGGGGTCCCGGGGAGTACCTAGGTGTTCACTTTTTTGAGTTGCTTCACTTGCTTTTTTTTGCTGTTTGTCTCCCCCCCTCTCTGTTCTCGTTAGCACGTGGGAAACTCGGGGCCTAGGTAAACAAGCTGCGAATTGTACTTTTTCACTGTTTTTTATGAGGCTAAGTTGATGTTTTTAAATTTTAAGGGTATTAATTAATGTTAAAAGGCGGTTTCTTTTGCCCCAAAATGCGCACAGCTAGGAGAAATGTGTTTCCCCCAAGAAACGCACTTTAAAAGGAGGGAACTTTGCCTTTCCCAAAAATCAATATCCATTTTTATGTGCCCTCCCGATCAAGAAAAGGTGGTGTGGAATTTTTGCCTCTGGATTGCCCTTCTAGATCACGGATGCACAGATAGATGACCAGGGATGTTTTATTTAGGGGAGTTTAAGGGCATTTTTTTTAACCCTTGTAAACTTATGCACCCAACAAATTTCAAAATAAGTTTTTAAAGCGGGTACTCTCCAAATTACGTAGAACCCCTTCTCAATTGTTTTTGGTAGGATGCAACTTCAATATGGCCTTCTCTGAAACGGCAGACAAGCTATATGTAGTTAAGCGTCAAAAGGCGGATCAGTCCGCACGTCTTTCAAGAGGGTTTAGACAGCTGGTCAGGAGGCACTCGCTGTTTGATCTGTGGAGGATAGCCCACCCTACAGTGCATTCTTTATTTCTAATTTTAATCCAGATGGGGAGGGTGCAGGTGGGACCCAAAAAAACGGTTTTGGGCTTTCGTTGCCTTGTTAAAGGTCCGTAAACCCAGTGTTTGAGGAGGTGTGGTGGGGGGGGTGCTGCTGGCCCGGGTGGGGGTAAGTCTTGAATGGTCTGGTTTGGGGGGGAGGGAATGTGGGTGTGTTTGCAATGGAATGAGGTTTATCCTGAGCAAGGGTGAAGTTGCCCTGAGAGGGGAGGGTTTGATTTAAGGGGGCCATGTAGTCTTTACATTTAGCCATCATTTTTAGTCCACTATCCGTTTTCAGTCGAAGGAATTGGGTGTCAAGTAAAGCAGTGAGTAGGCCCGTCCTGCCATTGGTGGGAAGCAAAGGGGCCTGAAGAAATGGGGGTTGGGGAAACGATTGGAACTGTTTGATTGGGCCCTTCAAGTCGTTATGTATAGTTTGTTTCAGCGTGAAAACAATTGTCTGGGGGTTATTTATCGGGCCAACAGCTGGTAATGTAATCACAGTTTAATCTGCCTGCTCGAGTGCGGTAATGGACACAGGAAAAGGGGGTGTGCCCTTTGGTTTGTAGGAATGGATGAATGCATGCATGTTTCTGGCCCTTTTTTTGAATGTCTTGAAAATGATTGAAAAATTGAGGAACGTTTGAAACCAAATTGAAAACATGCGCCATGAGGGCGCATGCCCCCAGAATTCCAGTGCAACCCGGAAACCCTGTTGATTCTTGTCCATCACCCCCTGGTTCGATTTGCAGTTGCCGGGAGAAAATCACACATTGATTTGTGTTGCATGACGCGGGCCTTCCCCCCTGTGTGATTCTTTCACCCCGGCAAAAAAGGGTAGAAATGCATGGACCCCTGTGCCCCGCACTGTGGATTGTGGGCATCCTTAGGCCCTTTGCGGGGGGGAGGCGGAATTTGGCAGGAACGAGGGTTTTTTAGGGAAAAAGGGGAAAGCGGCTGTTAAGTTTCTGGTGTGGTGGGCAGGAAGCACAGTCACCCAGTGGGCCCTAAAGGACCCTATGCAATCCAAATGCTTGCCAAGCACCTTTTTTAAAACATGAAGGCCGAGGACTGGCCCCCTTTGTTTACATATTTGTGTGGACTAGTACTGCCTTTTTTGAAAATAAATAAAGGTTGGGAATCTCCACTAGTTTTGAGCGATTTTTATCGGACAAAGTTGAAATCGGCAAGGTTTTTATGGTGATCGAAATTTCCAGATCTGCGAAATTAAGGTTAAAATCTGGGCATCATCTATTAAGATCGCGCCGTTTTCGGCGCTTCCTGTAATTTTGGCGGCCAGCAAATCAGATTACAGAATAGAGCAGGGTGAGATGTGTGTGCGACGTCATGACTCTGATGTTTATGGTTGCGATTGGCTGGAAAAATCACATGACTCGTTTTACATAGAACAGCGTTTCCTGTTTCAGCCTCAGTGTTCTCAGCTTTCTCATAGGGATAGGACCTGCGCTCTGCCTGTGGCCAAACAGCTCAGCGAAATTAGTTATTTCTGCAACAGAGAAACCCTTTTACTATTAGCTGTGATCCTTCGATTTAGTTAGATTAGAGATTTGAAGATTTTATGTAGTTGCTAGAGAATTTTAAAGCCAGCATTACCGCTGAAATTCACGGCCGGTGGGAGCGGGGGGGGGGGGGGGCCCCCCCCCCGCGGGCGAACACAGACAAGCTCTATCTATAAAGAACACTGGATAAAAATTCACCAAGACTTAGTGTAGACATTGTGTGGAATATTTCTATTATTAACAGTTTGCTATTGAAATATTTCCTGGATATTGGGCAGCTGAACTTAAATTGGATACAATCATTTCTAGTAACTGAGGTCTCTTTGTTAGCTGCAAAACTCCCTTTAATTATCAGTTTACATTTCAGATAGGTGTTAATTTTTAATTTTACCCATTACACCTGTGACTGTTGATATATCCACCTTGCAGTTAAATTACAATTCAGCAATCTTGTAGTCAGCACAGGTTGTTTGTTGCCAAAAATTTCCGTGTATCGTACGAAAAATCACAGTTACGTGTTTTTTTACTTTTGCGCACCCAGCATTGTTCATTGACGCAGATCTAGTAAAAACTTAAAACAGCAATTCTCTATTCACCTGTGGTGAATTGAAAGGTGCAAAAAATATCGTTTATTATATCAAAACAGATCAGTTACGTGTTTTTTGACTTTTGCACACCCGCATTGTTCATTGACGCAGCATCTACGTAAATCTTAAAACAGCAATTCTATATTCACCCCAGGTGAATTGAAGGTGCAAAAAATATGTTTATTATACCAAAACATAACAGTTAAGTGTTTTTTGACTTTTGCACCCCCCAGCATTGTTCATTTACGCAGCATCTTTCTTTTATCTTAAAACAGCAATTCTATATTCACCACAGGTGAATTGAAAGGTGCAAAAAATACCGTTTATTTATTAAAAACAAAACTAACAGTTTCGTGTTTTTTGACGTTTGCACACCAGAATTGTT
>JAODAL010018229.1:0-75315 GCA_025379985.1 Phyllomedusa bahiana
CATGGATTTTTAAAAGAAATTATATCCCTGTCACTAGTTGTAAGCCTATTTCAAAAAAACTTTTGAAAAAAGAATCAAAAAAAACGTTTTTATTATCATAAAATAGAAGGGGAAAAAATTTACATTCACATTAGTCACTGTAATCTGCAGACAATGGGCAGCCAATTACAGGTCACTACCAGTCCCCGTTTAAATTTGGGTGCACAAGGACCTGCGTGTCAATTGAAAAGTGGGGGGGACAAGGTTTAAAAAAATTTTTTTTTTAAATCCCCCCTTTATGGACTGGGTAAACTACAAGAGTTTTGAAACCCCCTGTAGGGCCTGGTTCACAATTTTTGTGTCAGGTTTTTTTTCTTTGGTTTCCCTCACAGCTCTGCCAAAAGTGTTTGTTGTTGAGACAAAAAAAAATTTCCCCGCAACCTGACGGACCCACTGTAAGGGAATTGGTTTCCCTTGGGGTTTTCCGGGGGTCTGCAAGGGGAAAGATCCCCTGGCTTTTTGTTTTTTCACATCGGCCTAAAGTAGGGCATATTTTTTATCACAAAAAATTTGTCTGATCTGCAGAATATTGTAATATGTCATTTATATCATACAATAAAAATCCAAACAAATTAAAACTCCCCAAAAAAATTTCACAGTTGTGTTTTTTTTTCCCAACTCCCCAAATCACAAAGAATTTGTATTTTATGGGACATACGTGCTTTTAGTTGGTACCATCAAAAATACAATCGTTTTCCCGAAAAAGGGGTCCCAAAGGGAAATTAAAAAAAAGTTTCTGAACCCCCGAACAAAATAGCGCTACTGGGCCTTAGCCTATTTTCTACAAAAGCCCTCAGAGAAAAAACGGCCTTTTAAAAAGGCCCCTTCTCTTTGTGCAGGGGCCCCCGGCTTTTGTTTACGCTTTTTTGCAAAAGCCGCGGCCCCCTTCTTGTTTTCCCCCCCGCCCCCCAATTTCAATAGCATTGTATGGGAAGAGTCAAGAAGACGGAAGCAAACCGGGGGCATTATACCCAAAATTTTTTAAAAAACCCCCGCTGCCCCAAAAAAAGGGGGGGAGAAGGGAAAAAAAAGGGGCTGTGTAGACAGCAACTTCTTTTTTATTGCCTCATTGGGACCAAAACTGGGCCCATCGTAGTCCGGGGGCTTTTAAAAAATTAAACCCGGAGTTCGGGTCGTAATCATTGCAAATGGGGACATAGCCTTTCTGTAGTGTCCCCGACAGAAAGCATTTACAAAACAGAAAAAACACATTGTTTCCCAAAAATGACCCCTGTCGTGCTGGGTTTTCCCCTATGGGCACGTTTGGGGATCTGTTGGGATGTTTTTTTCCAATTTTTTCACATATCCCCCAAAACAGGTCCCAAAAGGGGCCACGCAAAAGTGTTACCCAAAAACTTAAAAAAATAAAAAACCCGGGCCCGCTCCCGTATAGGTGGAGGGGGGCACCCTTTCCCCGCGGATCAAGATAATCGGGCACTGTTTTTTTGGGGGAATTTTTACTTTGGAAGCACAGAGGGGAAAACCACAGCAGGAGGGGAAGAAAAAATGTGGGAAAAAAGCAGGTACAATTTCCCCTGATGTCCGAGCCGCAGGACTCTTAAACCTTCCCCACCTTTCCCCTTGCTTTAAAAGGGTTTTTCCACTGCACCTGGGGGACTTTGCGCGGCTGGGGCCGGGAGTGAAAGTGAGGGCTTTCCTTGGGTCACCCCCTTCCCTCTAGCATTGTTCAGAGGGAAGGAAGGGGAAGGGGGAGGAAGCTGGCACGGCATGGGACCCCCTAGTTTTCTGCCTGCTCCCCCGGGCCCCTCAAACCCCTCAACACCTCTGAGCAGGGCTTCCCAGGGCAATGCCAGGCGGGGGCCCTTTCTTTCATGATTTCAGGGGATGTCTGGGTGGGCGCTGCCCCTTTGGGTGTCCTTTTTTTAAAAAGCCCCCGGGGAGCCTTTGGTCGGCCCCGCAGGAATTTTTCCCCCTGTGCTGGGTCCAAAGGGAAACCCTTTTCCCCTTTTTCGGGGGCTTCGGACCTTCCAGGACAGCTTAAATAAGGAATTTGGGGCCGGGCTTTTTCATTCGGGGCGTCCCCCGAATAAACCACCGCAACCCCCCCGGGGCTAAGCTTCATTCCCTCTTATAAAACCCTTATATCACAGAGCCCCTTCTTCCTCTACATTAACCCTATAAAATCCAGAGCTCAG
Source organism: Phyllomedusa bahiana (assembly GCA_025379985.1). Lineage (NCBI taxonomy): Eukaryota > Metazoa > Chordata > Amphibia > Anura > Hylidae > Phyllomedusa > Phyllomedusa bahiana. The sequence goes on from JAODAL010018229.1 coordinate 2,196, forward strand.
CTTCTCTTCCTCTATCATAAAAACCCTTTAATCACAGGTTCAGCTTTTCCTCTTTTAAATAACGCAATATATCACGGTAGTTCCTCCCTCTCATAAAACCCTGATATCAGAGCCAGCTTCTCTCCTCATTAAACCCTATATATCACAGGCTCACTTTTTTCTCTATCATATAACCCTATATACCAGATTCGCTTTTCCTCTTAATATAAGATATATATCACAAGCTCAGTTCCTCCCTCTATCATAAAACCCCTGTATATCACAGGTCAACTTCTCTCTTCTATCATAAAACCCCTCTATATCAAGGCTCAGCTTCCTCCCCCCTATCCCACCCTCACTAGTTAGGTTCCTTTAAATGTCTTAAACCCACCAGCTGTTCACTATATTAAATGAAGTTGGGATATGATACATATTTAGTTTATTTTCTCTTGTGGATACCACCCACAGAAAAATGCCTTTGGATGTCTGTCATCCTTTCACACTCTTAGAAAAGTAATTTTCCGAGTGAAAGCCATGGAAAAGGGGCTTATAGGAATATTGCCCCCAAGTAACTTTTATGTGCTGGTCGGCTTATCAGTAGTTGTTTTAAATTTATGTCACCATTTTCTTTGGACAACCCCTTTAAACCTTTATGAACTTGAGGGGGAAAAAGTCAAGGCTTGCACAACTTGGGGAGTAGTTTGGGGGCCAAAAAACTTTAAAATTTAATTTTAACTTCTCCAAGGGGCCCCCCACCCCAAAGGTTTTTTTTTGCAAAGAAATTATTTTCCGGGAAAACTCGATATAACCCAAAATTTTTTTAGCACAAAAAAGTGCTGAAAAATCCCCCCTTGGCTTATACTCGGGGGTCATGTCAACGCTCCGGGGGGCCCCCAATGGCCCCCGGGGGTTCGGGCAGGGAGCTTCAGGGTTTTAGCGACCCTCGGGAGGGCATATAAAAGAAGGGCTGACTACCCCCCGCCCGCAGCGTCCAGGGGAAAGCATGGCCCGTGCGCTTTCCCGCGGGTCCCCTTCACTTTTATGTGACCCTTAAAACCCGGGGGCGCATGGAAAAATAAACCCCACCCCGGGGGCAGGGGAGCGAGCGCTCCGTCCCCCCAGTGGACTCCGGGGCCCCAAAAAAATCGCGGCTTCCGGATTTTTCCGGCACAGGCGCGTGGTTTATCTGTGCCCTGCGCGGCCCCGATGGAAACACTCCCCCTGTTTCCGAGAAGATGCCCGGGGGAGCGCGCAGGAGGCGGGAGCAAAAAGGGGGAAGCGAGGCAAGTGGGGGTTTTTTTTTTTTTTTAAAACCCTGCCTGTAAACCCCGGGCCCATAACGACCTTTTCCTGGGCCCATACCTGCCTAGGGGGGCCTATACCCCGCTTTTAACCCACCTAGGGGGACTTATACCTGCCTATAGGCTGCCTAGGGGGCCCCTATACCTCCCTATAACGACCTTTTTACCTACCAAAACCTACCTAGGGGGACTTATACCTGCCTATAGCCTGCCTAGGGGGACCTATACCTGTCTATAACAACCTATACCTGCCTATAACCTGCCTATGGGGGCAATTACCTGCCTATGGGGACATATAGTTGCCTATACCTGCCTATAACGACCTATACCTGCCTATGGGGGACATTAAACTGCCTATACCAGCCTATATCTGCCTATGGGGGACATTAAACTGCCTATACCTGCCTATGGGGGAAATTAAACTGCCTATCCCTTGCCTATGGGGGACATTAAACTGCCTATATCTGCCAATGTAATTTTATTGGTATCTATTATTTTTTTAAAAATTTTTACCAGTAGCCGCTGCGTTTTCCACCCTAGGCTTATACTCGAGTCAATAAGCTTTCCCGGTTTTTGTGGCAAAAGTAGGTGCCTCGGCTTATACTCGGGTCGGCTTATACTCGAGTATATACTGTATTTCTTTGAAACATCAATCACTATGGTCGATTGGTAGATTGTCTCCTGTTCTAACTACTAAGCACATAAAACAAAATAATACAGTATCTCACAAAAGTGAGTACACCCCTCACTTTTTTTTTATAAATATTGTATTATATCTTTTCATGGGACAACATTGAAGATATGACACTTTCATACAATGTAAAATAGTCAGTGTACAGCTTGTATAATATTGTGAATATGGTGTGCCCTCAAAATAACTCATCACACAGCCATCAATGTCTAGACCGCATTCAACAAAAGTGAGTACACCCCTAAGTGAAAATGGACAAATTGTGCCCAATTTTCCATTTTCTCTCCCCGGTGTCATGTGACTCATTAGTTTTAAAAGGCCCCAGGTGTGAATGGGGAGCAAGTGTGTTAAATGTGGTGTTATTGTTCTCACACTCCCTCATAGTGGTCCCTGGAAATTCAATATGGAACCTCATAGTAAATATCTGTCAGAGGATCTGAAAGAAATAATTTTTGCTCTCCATAAAGATGGCCCAGACTATAGGAAGATTGCCAATACCCTGAAACTGAGCTGCAACATGTTGGCCAAGTCCAAACAGTGGTTTAATAAGACAGATTCCACTCAGAACAGGCCTCGCCATGGTCAAAGAAGTTGAGTGCAGGTGCTCAACATCTTATTCAGAGATTATCTTTTCAAAATAGAGTGCTGCCAGTACTGATGGGGGGGTGGGGTGGGGGTGGGGGTGTCAGCCTGTCAGTGCTCAGACCATACGCTACACACTAAATTAAATTGGTCTGCATGGCTGTTGTCCCAGAAGGAAGTCTCTTTAAAAGATGATGCACAAGAAAGCCCGCAAACAGTTGGCTGAAGACAAGCCGAGTAAGGACATGGATTACTGGAACCATGTCCTGTGGTCTGATGAGACCAAGATAAACTTATTTGGTTCAGATAGTTTCAAGCATGTGTTGGCAGTCAGATGAGGAGTGCAAAGACAAGTGTGTCTTGCCTATAGTCAGGCATGCTGGTGGGAGTGTCTTGGTTTGGAGCTGAATGAGTGCTGCCAGCTATGGGGAGCTACAGTTAATTGAGGAAACCATGAATGGCAACATGTATTGTGACATACTGAGGCAGAGTATAATCGCCTTCCTTCAGAAACTGGGCCACAGGGCAGCATTCCCACATAACGATTCCCAAACACACAAAAGAAAAGGAGGGTAAAGGTTCTGGACTGGCCAAGAATGTCTCCAGACCTAAACCCTATTGAGAATCTGTGGGGCATCCTCAAACGGAAGATGGAGGAGCGCAAGGTCTCTAACGTCCACCAGCTCCGTCATGTTGTCATGAAGGAGTGGAAGAGGATTCCAGTGGCTGCAACCTTTGAAACCCAAGTGAATTCCATGCCCAAGAGAGTTAAGGCAGTGCTTGAAAATAATGGTGGCCACACAAACTATTGACACATTGGGCCCAATTTTTCCATTTTCACTCAAAGGGATGTACTCAATTTTGTTGCCAGTGGTTTACACATTGATGACTGTGTGTTTTGAGGGCACACTAGATTTTCACTGTTACACAAGCTGTGCACTGACTACTTTACATTATATAAAGTGTCATTTCTTCAGTGTTGTCCCATGAAAAAATATAATACAATATTTACAAAAATGTGAGGGGTGTACTCACTTTTGCGAGAGGCTGTATATTAATTGTAATTCTAAATTTATTGTCTACATTATATCATGCACTGAATGTCGGTTACAGTATATAGGATGTACCATTCAACCTTTGAAAATTCAGATCAGACAGCATCTAATAGATTGTAAGCTCTCACAAGCAGGGCCCTCACACCTTGTGTCTCATTTGTTAGTACTTTTAATGTGTAATGACTGTATGTTTACCCTTGAATTTGTAAAGTGCTGCGGAATATGTTGGCGCTATATAAATAAAGATTATTATTATTATTATTATCTTTCATAAGCACACTGAAACTAAAAATGTTTCAGCCGCGTCTTTACACTTTGCTCAGGTCCATGCAGGCAATACATCCAGGTTCAAAGTGCAGGGACTGGAACTTGTTTCTCCTCCCCCCTACATGTGGCAAAGAAAACTTCTGAACAGAGAAGTATATTATTTTTTTCTACTTGCAACTTGTCACTCCATGGGATTAAATAAGAGACAATATCTTTTTTTATACTACTAGATATTTTTTTGTATTTTTTTTTCTTTCACTTGATCACATGTTTTTGTTTAGTGTTTTCATTGGTTTACACATAGGGCGACATATATGAATGAGGCTGCGCCAGAAGTCTGGTGGCATCTTTTCAGTCCAACATCTAGTGCGAGCACCATTCCCAATAGTTTTAGATCGGCCCCTAAGCCCGTATCAGTCTCATTACGAGCGACCGCAGCCCCTTTATGATGCGCCTTATCTGGGGGGGGGGCGGGGGGGGGTGCGGAGGCGGGGTGCACTACAACCGTACGAAGCGACAGATTTATAGTTCGCTACGGCAATTTTTGGGCGCATTACAGCTGGAACAGGTAAACCACTCAAAGTGGTATACCTGAGCCAGAAATGTCGCCCAAGTGCTAGAATGCGCCTGATTTATGACCCGCAGTAGAGTGGGTTCATAAATCAGGCGCATTCTACACTATTTATATGTGCACAAGAATTGGTGTTTAAATGACAAAATTCATACATGTCGCCCTTAGTATTTTTGATGCTATTCAATGTCTCAAATCATGCCATGAGTGTCACGGTTCACGCCGCAGTCCCCTGCCAATGGACCGCCAGCGTGCTGTGCCTTCCTGGTACTTGCCTGTCCTGTTGCTTCCTGGGGTCCTGTGTGCACACTGTGCCTCCTAGGGCTCGCGCGGCAGCTTTCTGCCTTTTATTGGTTTCCTGTCCTGTGCACCTTCCTCTTGCTCTATGACCCCTGACTATAAGAGGAAGTTCCTGCCATTGCTCTGGGTCAGTTCATTGCAGTCCTGTGCATTGCATTGTTTGCTGCATTGCATTACTTGTTGCAGTTTTATGCTGAGTCCATCTTTAGCTCCTGCCAGTGTCTCTGGACTTAACCCCTGAGATGCTGGTCCAGTTCCTGCATTCTATCAGAGCTCCTGACTAGAGATGGGCGAATTTCCTGAAATTCGGTTCGTTCACTTCGCCGAATTTCTCGGCAAAAAATAACTTCGTTCCGAATTACTTCGGGACGAATCACGTTTTAAAACAGCATTTCCAGGATGCAAAAGAGCCTGCAGGGTGCTGTAGAACGTTGTGCCATGCTTAATATGCAGAGGGAGCTTGGTTTTGGGCTTCATACAATGTTGTGTTTTAGTTTTGACACGCAGATTGACTGCCGCCACTCTTAGAATCGCTTCACTATAAAATTCCCTGGGCACTTAAGAGGGCAAAACTGACCAAAAAACTGAAGAGGGGGAAAGTAGCCTGATAAAGTCATGGCAGCGACAGCTGGAAAAAAACAAGCTGAGGGCTCAGGTGGCAACATCAGTGACTGAGTGTGGAGGTGACGGCGGCAGCCACAGCAGCATGAGGTCAGTGAGTGGCATAATGATATTCTGGAGGTGGCAAAAACAGGAGTAGGCCACAGAGTGGCACAATGACACAGTGTGTAGGTTACGCAGCAGCCACAAACAGCAGCATGAGGTCAGACAGTGCACAATGACATTCTGGAGGTGTAAAAACAGGAGTAGGGGCCACAGAGTGGGACAATGACACAGTGTGTAGTTTCGGCATCAGCCACAGCAGCAGCATGAGGTCAGACAGTGGCCCCTATGACATTCTGGAGGTGGTAAAAACAGGAGTAAGGCCACAGAGTGGGACAATGACACAGTGTGGAGGTACGGCAGCAGCCACAGCAGCAGCATGAGGTCAGACAGTGGCACAATGACACGTGTGTAGGTCACGGCAGCAGCCACGCAGCAGATTTAGGTCAGGGCAGTGGCACAATGACAGGGGTGTGTAGGGTGCACGGCCCATCAGCACACAGCGCAGCATGAGGGACAGTAGCACAATCACATTATGGTGGTGGCAAAAAAAACAGGAGTAGGCAACAGAGTGGGACAATGCACTGTGTTGTTGGTCAACGGCAGCAGCTGCGCATGTGGTTCAGACAGTGGCACAATGGACATTCTGGAGGAGGCAAAAACAGTAGTAGGCCACATGAGGGCAACATACAGAGAGTGGAGGTGGACGGGCCGGGCAGCACGCAATGAGGTTCAGCCAGTGGCACAATGACAGAGTGAGTAGGTCACGGCAAACAGCCCACTGCTGCAAGCTTGAAGGTCAGACGAGTGGCACAAGACAGAGTGTGTAGGGTCACGGCTAGCTGCCACAGCCAGCTCAGCACCTATGAGGTCAAAATCAGGGCACAATGGACAGAGTGTGTAGTCACGGCATAGCCCACAGCAGCAGCATGAGGATCAGTCAGTGGCACAATGACCCAGGTGTGTAGGTCAAAAGGCAGCCACCCACAGCAGCAGCATGAGGTCAGACAGGTGGCACAATGACAGAGTGTGTAGGTCACGGGCAGCAGCCGCAGCAGCCGCAGAGGGTCAGACAGTGGCTCAATGACATTCGGGAGGTGGCTAAAAAAACAGGAGTAGGCCACAGTGTGGGACAATGTCACAGTGTGGAGGTCACGGCAGCAGCCACAGCAGCAGATGAGGGTCAGACAGTGGCACCAATGGAAATTCTGGAGGTGGCAAAAAAATAAAAAAAAGGAATAGGCCAAAGAGTGGCACAATGACAGAGTGTGTAGGTCACGGCAGCAGCACCCAGCAGCAGCATGAGGTTCAGAAAATTGGCCAACAATCACTCTTCTGGTGGTGGACAAAAAACTGGAGTAAGGGCACAGAGAGTGGCACAATACAGAGAGTGGAAGGGTGACGCGGTGGTTCGGGACAGGGAAGCAACAGCTGAGGCAGACAGTGGCCACATGACCTCCAGTGTGGAGGACACGGGGCAAGCAGCCACAGACAGCAGCATGGGTCCAGACAGTGGCACAATGGACGAGGGTGTGTAGGGTCACGGCTGCAGCCACGCAGCAGCATCGAGGTCAGGACAGTGGCACAATGACAGAGTAGTTGTAGGTCACGGGGCAGCAGCCACAGCAGCAGCAATGAGGTCAGACAGTGGCAAATGACAGAGTGTGGAGGTGGGTGGCAATACCAGTCCCTGGTAAAGATGGGTTGGTGGCAGATGGGTTCTCCCCTTGGGGTTTGGGGTAACGTTGGCCCCCGCCGCACCGTATGAACTCCTCCGCTCTGATTGTCCACTTCTGGCAGGGGCCTGGGACAGCTTTCTCCACTGCAAACTCGGCAAGTTGCGGCAACTCATCCTGTTGGCTGCCTGAAGTCCAGCGTATATTCTAACTGGGGTGGCAGAGTGCTGTTCCAAGTAGGCCACCAACATGTTGGTTCAGGGTCTGCTCCAGGTCCTGCTGCTGCTGCTGGCGACTGCCCTCCTTACTAGGCGGGTGAAGGAAGCTGCTCATCAGTGACTCCAGACTTAGGTTGCTGCTGATGGAGCTGGTACTGCTCCTACCCCCCACCTTCCCCGCAGCCGCGGCAGTAGTACGTGAGCGCTGAAGACCCCCCCCGGTCAGCCCTGTCAGAGGAGGGACGATGCCGCACATAGGCAGCGGCCAACTGACTACGGAGGAGTTCCCTAGAGTATTTGAGTTTGTCCTCCCTCTCAATAGCTGGGAAAAAGGCTCCCATTTTGGACCGGTAGCGAGGGTCCAATAGGGTGGAGAGCCAGAAGTCATCCCTCTGCCGGATGCTGAATATTCGGCTGTCATTGGCAGGCAAATCAGCATGCTGCGGGCCATCTGCACAAGTGACTTCGAGGGGCTCCCTGCCTCCATCTCCACTGTATACTGCCACGGTGCTTGGGGTCATCTGCCTCGTCTTCCTCATCTCCATCTACCTCCTCCAGTGTCCTGCTCCTCCTCTCTTGTCACCTGGGTAGAAAATCCATCATTTCACCAGACAATGCTTCTGCTCCAATGTCCTCCTCCTCCTCCCATTTCAGTCCCCACCGGACTCATGTGGCTGCGAGATGTAGTCGCCACGTCTCCAGTCCCCTGCCCAGACAGATTTTTCAGCATCTGTTCCAGGACATGAAGCAGTGGAATGACGTTATTCATCCCGTAGTCCTGGCGACTGACAAATAACGTGCCTCCTCGAAATGGCCTCAACAAACGGCAGGTGTCACGCATGAGCTGCCACTGGCTGACATCAAAGTTACACAGGGGAGTACTCTTGTCCGCCTGGATCATCAAAAAATCGTTAATGGCCTTTCTCTGTTCATACAGTCGGTCCAACATGTGCAGGGTGGAATTCCAACGGGTGGAAACATCGCATATCAGAGTGTGTTGGGGGAGGCCGTTCTGCCGCTGCAACTCGAGGAGGGTGTTCCTGGCTTTGTTCGAATGTATGAAGTGCATGCAGTTACCTGGCAGTGTCCTGGCCTTCAGTTTACTGAAGATCGGTGGAAGACTTCAGGAACCTTTTCACAACCAGATTGAACACGTGCGCCATGCAGGGCGCATGGACCATCCCTCCTCGGTGCAGCGCGGACACCATGTTCCTCCCATTGTCCGTCACCATGGTTCCGATTTGCAGTTGGCGCGGAGAAAGCCACACATCGATTTCTTGCTGCATGACGCGGAGCAGTTCCTCCCCTGTGTGACTTCGTTCGCCGAGGCAAGCCAGGTGTAGAACTGCGTGACACCGCTGTGCCCTACACATGTGGTATGATGGAGCAGTACTTGTGGAGGCTGAGATGGTGGTGGTGGAGGAGGAGGCGGACATTGGCGCAGGAGCCGCAGTTTGACAACGTGGAGGAGAAAGCGGCGTCTCCTGTCCAAGTTGTTGGTGGGCCTGGGCCGGAAGCACATTCACCCAGTGGGCCGTAAAGGACATGTACTGGCCCTGACCGTAGTTACAGCTCCAGACGTCCGCGCTGCCGTGCACCTTGGAACAAACCGATAAGCTAAGGACTGGCCCACCATCTGTTCTACATATTTATGAAGTGCTGGTACTGCCTTTTTGGAAAAGAAATTACGGCTTGGAACTCTCCATCTCGGCTCGGCACAAGCCATTAGTTCTCTGAATGGTGCAGAGTCCACCATTTGGAAAGGGAGGGACTGCAGTACCAACAACTTGGACAGGAGCACGGTCAGCTGCTGCACCTTAGGATGGTTGGATGCATACTGTTGTCTCTTTGCAATCGCCTCGCTGAACGACTGCTGGCGCCATGAGTAGCAGGAGAGCAGGAGCATCTGGACCGGGAGATGATGTCAAAGAGAAACAGCTCCCTTCTGCAGAGGTGGTGGAGCTTGACTGGCTGCAATGGCATGCGTGCCACTGGGCGCTGTGCTGCTGCTGTTGCGGCGGCAGGATGGACCACCACATCTGAGCCATGTTTCTCCCAGGCCACCGGATGGTGACGCTGCATGTGTTGACGCAGGGCTGTGGTGCCAAAGTTCGATCCCTGGACACGCTTCACTTTCTGCTACAGATTCTACATATACCCATATTCGGCTCCTCCGGTGTCTTAGCAAAGAACTGCCACACCGCCGAGTATCGGATTTTACCGCCAACGCTCCGCACTGAGTGACTACTGCCGCCGCTGCCTCGCTGAGCCCCTGTGCCGCTACTTTCTTGGACCTGCGAAGCGGGTTTTTTACCCCGTGGCCGCTTGGCTCCCGACCTCACACTGCTGCTACCTGTGACTCACGGCCACACAACCCACTTGCTGGCTGCGCCGCTGCCTGACGCGCAAGCTGACGCCCTCTTCTCCTGACGATGATGAAGCCCTTGCCTCACCCGGCTCCCAAGTGCGGTCGGCTACATCATCATCTATTTGTGTTTCATCGTCACTGCTGTCCTCTCACCGGTCTTGGTATGCAGAGGCTGACCCCTCACAACATGACCTCCCATGCCACTCTCAACATCTATACTTTGCCGCCTACTGCAAGAAGCAGGGGATATTGGCCCCATTTCTTCGCTGCCAAGTAGCTGCTGACTGCCCTCCTCAAATTGTTCATCCTCGCTATATAGTGGCGCTGAGCCCAGACCACATAGTAGATCTCTGGCTGAGGGAACCGGATGGGACAGAGGCGGGTTGAGGACAGGTGAGGGCCGCTGACCCGCTCCCGGCCATGCCAACTAAGGGTTGTGTCTGACGTTCCCACGACTCTTGGCTGGGGTTGTCAGATGTCATCTGGGAGGAAGTGGATGACCTAGTCAACCAATCAAGAACCATTGGGTTGCTGAACAACACACGGCCGCTAGATGACAGCGGCAGTTGTGGCCTCATCGAGTGACCCCTGCTGCGACGTCCCCTTGCTGTGCTGCGACCTGGGCCTGGAGTGTTTGTGCCTCTGCCACTCGCAGGTGAAGAGCCTGCCACCTCTCTGTCTGACATACTGTTTGTTCTAAAATGTACAGACACTGTTTGATGAAGATATCTGTATATGATAAATACACACCTGTATTTGACGCCAAATGAACCCAGTAACAAGCTTGGTAACCCTTGGATATAAATTGCGCTCCACAAATGGGCAGGAAAATTGACTTGTATGTGCCGTTTAAAAACTCTGTGTATTTTACTGAATATAAAAGCACAAACAGGCTTAATTAACCTTCGGATATGAATTATGCTACAGAATTTCTTCTGTGGCGGTGAAAAACAAAGTTTCTTTTACTGAGTACAACTGCAGAACAACGCTTAATTAACCCCTGGATGTAAATTGCGCAAAAGAATTGAGCCACCACAAACTAGTAGCTTTGTAGCGTGTTACAATGGCGTGTTTTTACGCCACACAACAAGAGATAAAATTGTAATTAACCTTTGCTTGTGAATTATGCTACAGGAAAAATGTATATATTTTGGCGTTGAAAATGACGGTTTCTTGGGATCACCACAGCTGAAAAACAACGCTTAATTAACCCCTGGATGTAAATTGCGCCAAAGAATTGAGCCACCACAAACTAGTAGCTTTGTAGCGTGTTACAATGCGTGTTTTTTAGCCACACAACAAGAGATAAAATTGTAATTAACCTTCGCTTGTGAATTTATGCGACGGGGGATAAAAATTGTATATATTTTGGCTTTTGAAAATGATGGTTTCTTGGAGTAAAGTACAGCTAAATAATAACGCTTAATTAACCCTGGATATAAATTGCGCCAAAAAATTGAGACCCAAAAAAAATGAAGTGGTATTTGTTTTTTAAAAACGCTGTTTCTTTTTAAAGAATTTCAACAGGAAATGGCTTAGATCCCCCTTGGGATATTCAATGTCTTTTTGAGCAGATAGGATTTTAAAAGTATATGCGTTCAGGGGGAAGCCACTGGATTTCAGATCCAATTTCCCAAAAAAAATTAGAAAAATTAACGTTAAGAGAAGCAGTCTCTGTTAAAGCTGAGACCCCCCCCCAAAAATCGCTGTATTTAAAAAACAGTTCTCAGCAAAAAATCAGCCTGGCAGCACCCTTTTTCCTCCCCGAGTGCTTTGCCCCATGGGAGCGCCATGTGCTGCAGCCATTTTTTCAATTTAAAAGCCAAATTCGTTCACCCGAAGTCCCCAAAATTCGATTCATTCAGAAAGAAGTTTTTCTGAAATTTCTAAACGAATTCCACTTCGTTAGAATCAATTCGCCCATCTCTAGTTGTAGCCTTTATTCCACATACGGCAAGACCCAGCTAGCAAGACCTGTGACGCACCAAGCAAGATTATACTTGTTGCCCTAAATATACAGAAATCCTGAAAATTTACAACTTATCAAATAGCAATACACTCTAAATGAGAATGCTTTAAAATTACAAAATGTATTCCTATAAGTTATAAAAAAGGGCTTTTATAAAATGTAAATTGGAGGTCAGATTTAGTGTTTGAGGATATCAAAGAGCTTTATACAATAAATAAAAAGGTAAAAAGCTAACATACAAAGACGGCCAAAAAAAAAATTTTCCCCAAAATTTTCCCTTTTATAAGGGGGACATGTATGAACAGGACGCGCCTGAATTTGGCATTTTTTAGCTGATTCAGGTGCGCCCGTTCATTTCATTTTAAAAAACACTTTTATATAGCTTCCTTTTAAACCCTATTTATTTTTTCCGCTACAGAATTTTTGGCCCCATTACAGTGGAACCCGGGGATACCACTTTCAAAATAGTAAACCCGAGCCACCCAAATTTTTTCCCCCTTTTGGGAAAACCTAAAGAAAAATTTTTTGGGTATCTAACAACATGAAGGGCGGGAGGGAGCTTTTAAAAATCTTTTGATCAAAAATTTGTGAACCGGGGAAACTAAAATTTTTTTAAAAGTTTTTTAGATAGCTTTAAAAGCTTTTTTAGGGATTTCCACGTAGTGTATTGCCCTTTTTTCAGTAGTGTGCCGCTGGCGGCGGTCTGTGTGTGTACATGTATAATTACATGTGTGCCGCAGCCCTGCCAGTGGCCCCCAGGTTTGCATACGTATCTTCAGAAATGATTTTGTGTGCAGAAACATACGTTATACTTGGTGTACATTGATTTTAACCTATATGGTGAGGAAGGGGTCCTCCATTTTGGGTTTCTGTACCCGCCCACTCTCACAGGCTGTCATAAGAAGGGCAGCTTGCAGGTTGGGTGTGTTTTTTTATTTTTTCTCTCTGAATAATGGAGGTCGGTTGACCCAGTGAGAGGCCTGATTGGCTCGATTGAGAGGTAAAGATAGCATAGGACTGCCCTATCTGAGATCACGTTGAAAGTCGTGGGCAGCTTAAACATCTTTTGATCAAAATATGCGAACCGAGAATCTCAGAGTTTTTTCATGTGTGACAAATGTCACCGTAGTGCTAAAATCTGCCTGATTTATGACCTGCTGCAGAGCGGGTTCATAAATCAGGTGTATTCTGTGCCATTATTATGCCCATGAAATATGGCATTCACATGCCATATTTCATGCATGTCGCCCATAATGTCAGAAAAAAAAATTACAGAGACCTTAATAAAATCTGTAAAAAAGTGATAAAAGCAGCTAAAATTCAATGTGAAAGGCAGGTGGCCAAGGACAGCAAGACTAACCCCAAGAAATTCTTTAAGCATATAAGTGCCAAAAAGCCAAAGTCAGAGCAAGTAGGACCCTTAAAAATCTGTGATGGGGAGCTGGTCACTGGTGACCAAGAAGGCAGAAGTACTAAATGGGTTCTTCAGCTTAGTATTAATACTATAAATGAGATAGAAAGTTGATGGGGGTGGGCCAAGTACAGATGTAGGTGGTGCCAGTACTGTTAATACATCATCTGCTATAATTAATTGGCTCAGTGTAGAAAAAGTCAAAGCCAAGTGTGACGAAAACAGCCTAGTCCGCCGGCCCGCTTGAGGGACGACGGCCTGACTTGGGGTGTATCTCGACGTTGCGCTACCCACTAGGGGGAGCTCAAGGTCAGCCCGATACTGTTCCACTGTTAACCCTTGCCCACACTGGCACAGAGAAACAAAAAATGCTGCCACCAGTTCGCTCGTTTAGTTTTTAAGACCGGTCCGTTACCGACTTTTTAGCAGGGTCAGGAACCAACCCTTGGGGAACTATATACTATAAGACCGAGATTAGGTTTTGAGGCCGTTGATCAAGACAGACTAACTCAGATTAAAGTTTATAGATTTAATTAGCCTTGAAGGGCACACTAGACAGTAATATGACAAGATGGATAATAATATACAGGTCAGAAAGAGGTGCAAAATACAATTATGCATTACACACAAAAGGCATTTAAAATAATTCAAGTTCCATTGTTGCTTGGGGCCCGGCCGCTTGGGGGGGAATATGTGGCCTGGCTGCTGCCGTGCGGATGTCCTGGAACTGTTCTTAGGTGGCCCCCTCCCGGATCAACAGGAAGAGCCACCCTGGCTCCGGCTTATATCTGTGAGGGGGCAGCCCAGTTTGGGCCCCCCCTAACACCCCTGACAGCCTATGAACGCCTCCCACTCAGGTCAGGCAGTTTTTTGATACAAACCCAAAAATGGACTATAACTCGGCAGGGCCTTGGCACAGAACCGAGCCGGTAGCATCATCAGTAGTGTTGAGCGATTGCGTTGGCTATCGAGATCGATCGATAGTCGATAGTCGGCCGCTATCGATAAGGTTTTTCGATAGTGAAACATCGATTATGCGCGATGACCATTAAAGTCTATGGGAGAGAAAAAAACACCTTCATTATTACACCCAAACAAGGCTGGAGAAGCTGAAATTAACATCCACAACAGTCAAATGGATACGTGCTACATCTTAGGCAACACACTTAGGTTATAAAAGTCACAGAATAAAAGTCACAGACCCTTTACTATCCCTGTCTTGTACCACAGCCTGACCCTTAAACCTGCATCACCCACAAATTAAAAAGTGACAGAAGGCAGTATGATTTGAACCCATCAGTTACTTGAATGGAATTGAATATCCCTGTCCTGGAACGCAGCATGACCCCCCAAACCTGCATGACCCCCACATTTAAAAAGTGCCGGAAAAAAAGGAGTCTTTAAACCCCCATTTTGTTTCACTGGACTTTTGATATCCCTGTCCTGGGCCAGCTGCCCCCAAACTGCATGACCCCCCTTTTAAAAGTGAGGGAAAAAAAAAAAGGAATCTTTCAACCACCATTTTATTTAAAAACTGGCATTGACTATCTGCCCTGGGCCACAGCAGAGCCCCAAACCTGCAGACCCCCACTTTTAAAAAAGTCCCGGGAAAAAAAGGAGTTTTCAACCACCATTTTAGTTGAACTGGAATTGACTTCCCTGTCCTGGGCCCGCATGAGCCCCAAACTGCTGCCCCCCACATTTAAAAAGTGCCAAAAAAGGAGTTTTTTTCAACCCATTTTAGTTGAATGGACATTGATATACCTGTCCTGGGCCACAGATGACCCCCAAACCTGCATGCCCCCCACATTTAAAAAAGTGCCAAAAAAAGAGTTTTTCAACCCCCCCATTTTGTTTCATGGACATTGACTATATGTCAGGGGCCCCACATGAGCCCAACCCCTGCATGACCCCACTTTTAAAAAAGGGCCCGGAAAAAAAAGGAGTCTTTCAACCCCCCTTTTTATTTTTCACTGGACATTGACTATATGTCCTGGGCCACAGCATGACCCCCAAACCTGAAATGCCCCCCACATTTAAAAGTGCCGGAAAAAGGGTTTTCAAAACCCCATTTTATTTGAATTTGACATGACATACCTGTCTGGGCCACGCATGAGCCCCAAAACCTGCATGACCCCCACATTTAAAAAGGCCCGGGGGAAAAAGGGTCTTTCAACCACCCTTTTAGTTTCACTGGACATTGACTATCCTGTCCTGGGCCCGCTGAGCCCAAACCTGTGACCCCCACATTTAAAAAGGGCCCGGAAAAAGGAGTCTTTCAACCCCATTTAGTAAAATGGCATTGACTATATGTCGGGCCCAAAGCTGACCCAGGGCCCGGGGAGTTACAGTGGGTGGGGTGAAAGCCCAGTGGCGTCCATATCTTTAACACGGGGTTTTTAAAATGCCCTGATGCGAAAAGCAACAAAAAACTTCGTGCTGAAGCAGAGTGCAAAAGGGAAAGTGTGGAACTCCAGCCTTCCTCTGTACCAGTCAATCCCTGGGGTAGCGCTTGCCCCTCCGTATGAGTGTGGCCCAAATTGAGCTTCACTTGGGAATCTGGGGTTAAGCCCCTGTTACACCCGGTGCCCTTTTTTTTGGGCATTTTTTTCTCATTTTACTCAACGTGCTGGGGGAAATGGTTTTTGTACTTTGTTCTTGTCCGTGCCCATTCCATGTCTTGAATTAACCTACTTTCTGGTAAAGTTTCCTGTCCCTCCCTTGTAAAATTCGAGGAATTTTTTACCAGCTATTTTGCACATGAAATTTTTTTTAGTACTTTAATTCTAGAAAACACATTTTTAAAATAGGAGGGAAACCCCCACCATGTCTTTTTTTCTTTTTTTTCATTGATTAAATGGTTTTCTAAATTTGGGGATTGATAGCTATGTTAAAGTTTTGCAAAAACAAGTCTTTTTTTGCAATATGTGTCCATTAACAGGTCCTCCCTATTCCTTTTTCTGCAGACCATCACCCTTGAGCCATTTTGACAATTGTGAAGAACAAAGTCTGTTAGAAACAAATTTTTTATAATAGGACCTGTAGTTAGCTGATTCCCCAGAAAAAATCCCCAAAATTCAAAGATGACCCTTGAGCCCTTTGGTCAATTGAAAAGAAAAAATGTCTGTTAGAAAAAAATTTTTTTTTTTAAAATGGACTGTGTATTGTGCATTTCAAGCAGCATGCCCCAAAAAAAATTTTAAAAATGATTCTCAGCCACTTTTAAAAAATTGTGAGGGGAAATGCCACTTAGAACCCACATTTCTTTCCAAAGGACCATGATTATTGCTGTATCTCACAGTACATGCCCCCAAAAAAATTATAAATATGACTTCTTAGCCACTATTAAAAATTGGAGCGAGAATCCCACTTAGAAGCCCACTTTCTGTTCCAAAGGACCATAATTATGCTGTATCTCACGCAACATGCCCCCCAAAAAATTTTAAAAATAGGGACTTCTCAGCCACTTTTAAAAAATTGTGAGGGAAAAAAAATGCCACTTAAAAAGCCACTTTTTCGTTCCAAAGGACCATAATTATAGCGTTTCTCACCAACATGCCCCCAAAAAAAAATTATAATATGACTTCTCACCCCTATTAAAAATTGTGAGGGGAAATGCACTTGGAAGTAAATTTTCTGTTCCAAAGGCCATGATTATTGCTGTATCTACAGAAACATGACCTAAAACCCATTGACAATGCAAAAACCTTTGATAAGGAGTAATGGAATCGGTTTGTCATGAAAACCTTGTGTCTTTTCAGTTCCCTCACAGCAAAACCGCAAAGAACTGTTGGGGAAAAAGAGAAAAAAAATTGCAGTAAAAATGATCATTTTAAAAAAAGTTTTCAAGAGGACCATTTTGTTTAAAAAAGGAATGTGAGTGACGGCAATAATCGGTAAAACCCGGCAATTGGGGCCAAAAAAACATAGGTCCAGCCTGATTCATCTTGATAAAAGTAAAACGATCCAATTTCTGTGGAAACCCGGATGCGTTTGTTGTAATGATCCCCCAGCTGTGCTGAAGGTCCGCTCGATATGACGTGGCTGCTGGGGGACAACACCTCTATGGCGGACGACCCAGCTGGGGCCATTGTCCTTTTGGATCCCCAAAAGTCTATTGGGCCCAAAAACACATGCAAAAACATCGGTTTTGGAGCAAAAAGTCGTGCCCATGATCTTAAGTGATCTCTGTGTGTTGGTGTGTGCCTGCATTGCAGCGTCGGTGGGGTGGTAAACAGAGATTGCCAGAGGTACCCTTTAGGCTTCTGCCCCCTTTCCCCTTGCTGCCGTACCCCCTACTTGGCACTCTAGCTGTCCGCGCGTGTTGTTCCCCCGTGACATTTGGGGAACGTAAAGCAGACGAAACAGATGTCCCCAGTTTGATCAATCAGCAAGGTCTCCATTTCCTGCTTTTTTTCTCTCTATTTGGGGGGGTGGAAGGAAAGTGTTGATTTTTGTTTTGTACCGGGGATCCAGGGGGGGGCCCACCCGTAAGTTGTTCATTTTGAGGGCCCTTTAATGCGAGGATATGTTGGAGGAAATGGAGCACCCAAGCACCCATGTGAGAGATGGAGCCTTGTTTTCCCCAAACCCCTTGGGTCGAGGGGCATAGAAATGATTTCCTCATCTTCCCCCCTTGCCTCAAATTCGCGCCAAACCCTTTTTCCCAAGGCGGGAGTCGGTAACATCGGGTTGGGGAATACCCCCTCCTCCCCCTCCTCCTCCCCCGCTGCCTCCGGCACGCTTCAACACAGCTTGACTTCCCCTGAGATGATGCACCCTGAGAGTGATGCGCCACCTTGCACTAGCTCTGGACCCAAACCCCATGCCTAATGAAGACGAAAAATTTGTAAAAACTGTCGGGCCTTGTGGATTTAGGAGAGAAAGGTCGTGTCCGCATGTGTCCTTTCCCCTCCTCCGTCGCGGCGGGCCTGTTGTTTCAGAGTGTTCAACGTTTTCCCAGAACTAAGATCACCAAAATGCCAGTGACAAGGGCATTGTCCGCATGACCATTTTGGGGGTTTTAAAAACTGGCAAGGGATGGTGCAGAGCTTTTCCCCTGCCTCCACTCTCGGTGGTTAACCCCCGGTGTACCTGTTGTCAGGCTGTGTCATTTCGTACTGGAAAGGGCAATGCGCTGCGCCACAATCGCTGGGCAGTGGAGGGGGAATTCCGGTTTGCCCGTAACAATGAGGGGTTGAGGGGGGGAGGCCGAGCTGACGTTTGAAACGCAGCCAGGCGGGACGAAGAGGGTGGTGAATGGGGAAGTGCGAACTCGCCCTCGAGCTTCTTCAGCAGGCAGTCCAGCCCCCGGGTGCTCTTTGAAATTTCTGGACGAAAAGGTTCTTACAGTCCCAGGCAAGGGATGTGCTCCAGCCACCGATCTTAAGGGCGGCCGCGATTTCGCCGTTAAAACACCCCTTGCCTGGCAAAAGGTTTTGTACCCACCCAGCGCTCGGTTGTTGCTTAGAGCCGCCCACAGCTCCTGACCTGTGTTGGGGGGGCCCCAAGGAGATTAATTTCAACACGGCCTGGTGTCTTGGGACGTGTTTCCCACCAGGGGACCTTGGGGAAAGGCCCCTGCACCACCCCCTGCGGTTTTGAAAGAGGTGCGCCCCGGGCCGAGAGCCACCCTCACCCCCCGGAATCCCCCCAGTCACCCCGTGAGCTGTACAGAGTATAGCGGCCTTTGGCCCTGCTTACCAGTCCAGTGTCGGTGGTGAATGGGGCTTTTTCCCGGGAAAAGATGCAGACAACGCGCTTGAAAATTTTGATGAACGTGGTGGCCCGGGCAAAGGGCGGCTTTTCTGGCAAAGAAATGTGCTCGGCATTGGTATTGGGGGGGAGCGGGGGCCATGACGTGGGGGAACCATCTGTGTCCCCCGGGAAAGGGAACATTTTCCAGGGAAAAACCGCAATGCCGACATTTAGGCTTTTGGGTTTGGGGTGGTTTGGGTTAAAGTGTTTTTTCCCGCTCCCCAAAACCTGGAAGCAAAGACTGGGCTGATGGCCGCTGTAGGGGGGTGGGTCGTCAAACTGGCGGAAGGAGAAGGGTTTAAGTGGGGCTCTGGGGGTGTGGTTGTTCTCGGGCGAGGGGGGAGGCTAAAGCGGGGGCTGATCCCTGATCATGACTCTGGAGAAGGGGGCTGAGGAAAGCTTGGTGGTGGCGGAGGAGGAGGAGGCGGAGACAGAGGGTGTGACAGGGTTTGGGGGCCCCCGGGTCGGTTTTGGGCCTTTTTTGGCCCGTGTTGCCCCCATTTAAATCATGCATTCACTGCATGTGACTAGACATGTTGGTGGTGGTTTAACCACTTAAGGGTTTTTGCCTTACTTTGCGTTTACGGGAAAGGCGGCATTGACATCGTGGGTGAATCAGGGTTGCTAAAGAAGGCCCAGGCTTGGAGGTCCGGACCCTTTTTTACGGCGTAAAGGGGAGCGGGGTTTGCGCTTTACCGTGGCTGGCGGAAACTATCAGCAGACTTTGCGACCGCCCTCACCCTTTTTGTTTGGGGGGACCCGTATTTAACTCCCCATCGTCTTTCCCCCTCGTCCATGATGAACGTCGCAAGCAAAATTTTGCGGAAAAAACCAGAGGCCGCAATGTCGTCATCATCTCATCATCAAAACGGGATTGGTCGTCTGACTTTCTGCATCCGAAGCTGCGGGGTACAAACAAGGGGCATGCAAGGCCCTGCCCAACCCCCGGGTTTTTGCGATGACCGGGTTCCTTCACTCCTCTGATGGCATCAGTAATGGGGTCAGAGCAGACAAATCATCCTCTTTTACTTTTAAATGCCTTCTGACCCCAACCCCTTTTGTCCTCAAAAAGGGCTTCAGAAAAAGGTTATCCCCCAGTGGTGGGTACACGAGTTGCTTTGGGCTGCTTCTGTTGGACAGATGTGATGATGTGTGACGACATTTTTGGCCGTGACTGCGAGGCGAGGGGGTTTAAGACTGTAGTGCAGGTTGCATAACCACTGAAGGACAGATTGGCGAGATGTTCGTTACTTGATTACGGGCCCTGACCCCCGGATGACAGGCCGCGGTCCCGCAAATGACGATCCCCTGGCATGCGTGTTTTGCCAGATGGAAGGGCACCTTCTCTCGTACCTCTACCTCCATGTGCTACCCCCCCTCTTTTCTAGTTATCACCTGCATTTCTCCATGTTAGAAATATAAAAAATTTTAAAGGTATGGAAAGTTTTGGAAAGTTTTCTTTTTAAAAGACAGCAAATCACAGTATTTAAATCCCCCAATTTAAAACAAAAATTCCCGGTTCAAAATTTACTGCAAAGGTGTCTATCAAAAAAATCTGGACTGGGCCCAAAAATCCAAAAAAAAACGTATCTGTTATGTTTTTGATATAATAAAATGTATTTTTTGCACCTTTCAATTCACCTGTGGTGAATATAAAATTGCTGTTTTAAGATTTTCGTAGATGTGCGTCAAGAAACAGTGCTGGGGGGCGCAAAAAATAAAAAAACCCTAACTGTTATGTTTTGATATAATAAACTGTATTTTTGCACCTTTCAAATTTACTTGGTGAATATGAATTGCTGTTTTAGTTTTTGTAGATGCTGCGTCAAGAACGTGCTGGGGTGCGCAAAAGTCAAAAAAAACGTAATGTTATGTTTTGTATAAAAAAACTGTATTTTTTTTCACCTTTTAATTCACCCGGGTAAATATAGAATTGCTGTTTTAAAATTTACGTAGATGCTGCGTCAATGCAGTGCTGGGTGCGCAAAAGTCAAAAAACAGTAATGTTATGTTTTGTATAAAAAAACTGTTTTTTTTGCCCTTTCAATTCACCCGTGGTGAATTGAATTTTTTTGTTTTAAAATTTACATAGTTTCTGCGTCAATGAACAGTGCTGGGTGCGCAAAAGTCAAAAAAAAAAGTAACTGTTATTTTTTGATATAATAAATGGTATTTTTTTTCACCTTTCAATTCCCTGTGGTGAATATAGAATTGGGTTTTAAAAATTTACTTAGATGCTGCGTCAATGAACAGTGTGGGTGCGCAAAACAAAAAAAAAACGTAACTGTTATGTTTTGATATAATAAACTGTTTTTTTTGACCTTTCAAATTTCCCCGTGGTGATATGAATTGCTGTTTTAAGATTTACGTAGTGCTGGTCAAGAAAGTGCTGGGGGGTGCAAAAGTCAAAAAACCTAACTGTTATGTTTTGATATAATAAACTTTTTTTTGACCTTTCAAATTTACCTGTGGTGAAATATGAATTGCTGTTTTAAAATTTTTCGTGATGCTGCGTCAATGAAAAAGTGCTGGGTGGCAAAAGTCAAAAAACCGTAACTTTATGTTTTGATATAAAAAACGGTATTTTTTGCACCTTTCAAATTTACCCGTGGTGAATATAGAATTGTTGTTTTAAGTTTACGTAGATGTGCGTCAAAGAACAGTGTGGGTCGCAAAAAATAAAAAAACACGTAACTGTTATTTTTGTTATAGTTTACTGTATTTTTTTTACCTTTCAATTACCTGTGGTGAATATGAATTGCTGTTTTTTTGATTTTGTAGAGCTGGTCAATGAACAGTGATGGGTACGCAAAAAATCAAAAAAACGTAATGCTATGTTTTGATATAATAAACGGGATTTTTTGCCCCCTTTTTAATTCACTGTGGTGAATATGAATTTATGTTTTAAGATTTAAGTATATGCTGCGTCAATGTACAGTGCTGGGTGCGCAAAAAGTCAAAAAACCGTAACTGTTATGTTTTGATATAATAAACTGTATTTTTTTCACTTTCAATTCACCTGTGGTGAATATAGAATTGCTTTTTAAGATTTAGTGTGCTGCGTCAATGAACAGTCGGGTGCGCAAAAAACAAAAACACGTAATGTGTTTTTGTCATACACGGTATTTTTGGCAAAAAAACAACCCGTGCTGCTACAAAATTGCTGGTTTGTAATTTAAGTGAAGGTGGTTATATCAACAGTCCAGGTGTAATGGGTAAAAAAGAACACCTTTGAAATGTATACTGATAAAAAAGTGGAGTTTTTCAGTAAAAAAGAGACCCGCAGTTACTAAAAAATTTGTTTATCCAATATAAGTTCAGGTGCCCAATATCCCGGGAAAATTTTAATAGCAAAATGTTAATAATAAAAATATTCCATACAATGTCTACACTAATTTGGGAACTTTTATCCGTGTTTCTTTATAGATAGGCTTTCTGTGTTGCCCGCCCGGCCCCCCCCCCCCCCCCCCCCGCTCCCCCCGCGTGAATTTACAGTGGTGATTCGCTTTAAAATTCTCTAGTAACTACATAAATGTTCAAATCCCTAAATCTACTAAATTGGGAAGGATCACGTAATATGAGGTTTCTCTGTGCAGAAAAAGACTAAATTTGCTGAGCGTTTGGCCAAGGGAGAACGCAGGTCCCATCCCCATGAGCGCTGAGAGACATGAGGCTGAAAAAGGAAACGCTTTTTCTATGAAAAAAGAGGTATGTGATTTTTCCCGCCAAAACGCAACCATTAACATCCCACATGAGTGACACACATCTCACCCCGCTCTATTCTGTAATTGATTTGCTGGCCGCCAAAATTACAGGAACGCCCAAAAGGGCGTTTAAAGATGATGCACGATTTTTAACCCTTAATTATCGCATGATCTGGAAATTTTTCGATCCCATAAAACCTTGCCATTTCAACTTTGTCGATAAAAATGCTCAACACTTATCATCAGAACCCGGGTGGATCTACCCCAAAGCCTGGATATGAGGCCGCCTACTTTTTTGGACTCCCCGGGGTCCGGTTGGGATATCTCAGTTTCCCCCCCGCGCTTGGAAACCTGGAAAAGGGAATGTGCGTGGGGGGGAGTTCCATATTTTTAGATATGAACTCGCCATGGACCAGTTATGAGCTGGTCGCCCATAAATCGATATGAAATATCGGAAAACGACCCGACTGGGTTGGATTGAGCAAAATCTTTGAAGCTTGCGAGCTTGGACCAGCATTGTTCAGTGTAATTAGGTTACTGAGGATCCTTTATGGGTTTTACCCCTGCTGTGGCGATTCCTACAGAGGATTGGGGAAGGGCTGTGTGATTAACTGTAATTGAGCTTGTCTGTGGTGGGGGAAAAACTGTGTTCGCTAGATTAGGTTGGAGAGAGGTCTGTCATTTTGAGTCAATTTTCTTCACACCAAGTTAAATAAACTGAATGTGAACAGGGCTCCAGGCCCTGATGGCATTCACCCAAGAGTTCTTTAAGAGCTCAGCTCGGTTATCAGTGTGCCCCTGTACATGATATGTAGAGATTCCCTGGTGATTGGTATAGGACCAGGAGACTGGCGCAAGGCAAATGTAGTTCCCATCTTCAAAAAAGGCCCAAGTCTTGCCCAGGTAATTATAGACCAGTAAGTTTAACATCTGTTGTGGGAAAAATGTTTGAGGGGCTCATAAGGGACTATATAGAGGAATATGTGGACAAATACAATATTATTAGTGATTGCCAGCATGGATTTACTAAGGACAGAAGCTGTCAGTCCAATTTGATCTGTTTTAATGAAGAGGTGAGTAGAAGTCTGGATAGCGAGGCAGCTGTGGATATTGTGTTTTTAGACTTTGCAAATGCGAGATAATTCGAACAATTATCTCGCATTTAGTTCGAATCACCAGAGAAACTGGCTAAAGAATATTCCCTACGGCCAGTTCCGTCGTTTGAGGAAAAACTGTACAAAAGAAAGTGATTTTATGTTACAAGCTGACAGTTTGAAAGAAAAATTTTCACAAAAGAGGTACCCTAAAGAATTGTTACAGGGGGCATACAATAAAGCTGCTACGCACGATCAAAAATTTTACCTAGAAAATCAAGGGAAATCCAAAAACACAAAAAACTTTGAATTGTGTTTCATCACAACCCACAATTCGCAATACAGAGATATTCAGAATATTGTTGATAAACATTGGGAAATTCTATTGAGGGACCCAGGTCTTAAAGAAGTTCTACCAAAACGCCCTAAATATATTTACCGTAAAGCTCGTACTTTGAAAAACATTTTAGCACCGTCTCGTTTGAAACAACACAGGGAAACTACTGAGAGTAATACTACAGAAATGTCCAAACCCAAGGGATCCTATCCCTGTGGACATCCTTTATGTAAATGTTGCGGACAAATAATAAGTAACGATCACTTCAAGTCCACATCAACGGGGGAAACATTTAAAATTAAAAATCACCTTACCTGTTCCAGTTCCTTTGTTATATATCTAATTACTTGCAATTGCGGTATCCAATATGTGGGAAAGACCACCACCAAATTGTCACGACGTCTGGTGAATCATAGGTACGATGTTACTCATGCTCGTATGGTGTATAGCTTACCCAGACATTTTCAACTTGTCCATCATAGTCAAATCCCTGATTTCAAAATACAACCTATCGAGTATATAAACCCTGAAATATTAGATAGACCCAGGAGACTCAGTCAGCGTGAAGTCTTTTGGATCTATCGTCTTATCGTCTTAATACATTAAAACCCCATGGACTCAATGAAATTCAGGATACAGTTATTGAAATACATTATCTAAGATCCGCATTTGTTACCACAATGGCAGCCCCCCTTTTCTTTTATATATCTTTTTATAGGAGAACAAATATACTTTCCTTTATCCCTTTTCTTTTATCACTTTCATTTTCACATTTTTTTTTTTTTTTCCGGCCTCCCTTTATACCTTTTTAATCCTTTTTTTTTTTTTTTTTTTTAAATCCTTTCTTTTTTTATACCTACATTTTTATGCAATATATTTTATATATATATATATTTTTTTATGTTCGTAGGTATATACATATATATTTTATATGGTATGGAATGTGTGCATATATAAATATGTATTTATATTTATATCCCCCCTTTTTTATGCATGTAATATATAGTTTGTAATATATGTTTCTCTATTCATTTTTTATGTCAGATCAATATGTCATTTTATGAATGAGGATTCGAATATCAACAGCACACTGTTTACTATGTTACTATGTTTACTACATGTGATTGTTTTGTTTACTATGGAACAAAGCATGTGACTATTTTGTTTACAATGTGTATCCATTGAACCTTGCTTCTATTTAAAGCCCGGTCACTTCCTGTGTCTTTGTATGTATCTGAGGAAGCAGGATTCAAACCTGCGAAACGCGTAATACTTTAATAAAATCCTTATTCTCAATTTATGTTGAGTTTTTTAACAGTACTTACTCTATCAGCGCTTCTTGATAGCCGCTCCATTCTAGCCTTTGAAGAATAGTTTCTCTTCTAGAAAAATTTTTCCAAAACAGCAATTTTTTATTCACCAAAGTGAATTGAAAGGTGCCAAAAAAACCTTTTTTTTACCCGAAAACATTCCCAAATACGTTGTTTTTTAACTTTGGCGAAATTACGGGCTTTGTTCATTGAGGCACCTTGCACTTAAATGTGAAAAAATAGAAATTTTTTTAAAGTCCTACAGGTGAATTGAAGGGCCCAAAAAAATCCCTTCCCAAATTATCCGAAACATTTCAGATACGGGGTTTTTTTACTTTGGCGGGGCCCAGCTTTTTGGGATAGAGCTATTTTGGGGAATTTAAAAATGTGAATACAGCCAATTTTTGTAGTCACCACGGGTTTTGAAAAAAGGGGGCCAAAAAAAACCTTTTATTACCCGATAACTTTTAAAGATACATGTTTTTTCACTTTGGGGCAGGCCACCCTTTTTTGGGATAGAGCTATTTTTCAGTTAAAGGGTGAATACCCCAATTTTGTAGTCACCACAGATAATTGAAAGGTGCCAAAAATACCTTTTTTTAATCCGAATACATTTCAGCTACGTGTTTTTTCATTTTTGGGCAGGCCAGCTTTGTTGTTAAATCTACTTTGCAGTTAAATTTGAATACAGAAATTTTTGAAAGCCCAACCACGGGTTGAATTGAAAGGTCCCAAAAAAAAAAACTTTTATTATCCAAATACATTCAGAAAGGGTGTTTTTTTCACTTTGGCGCACTACAGCTTTTTCATTGAGGGACCTTTGCACTTAAATGTAAATTTACAGCAATTTTTATTCCCACCACGGGTGAATTAAAAGGGTTTGCCAAAAAAAACTTTTATTCCCCGAATACTTTTCGAATAGGGTTTTTTTTTCATTTTGGCACACAAACAGCTTTGTTCATTGAGGCACCTTGCACTTAAATTTTGAATACAGCAATTTTTTTATTTCACCAAAAAGGTGAATTAAAAAGGTGCCAAAAATACCTTTATTATCCAAATTACATTTCTTTTTCATTTTTTTTTCCCTTTTGGCGCAGGCCAGCTTTGTTAATAGAGCTTACTTTTCATTAAATGTTCAAAAACAGAAAATTTTTGAAAGTCACCACAGATGAATTGAAAGGTCCAAAAAAAACCCTTTTATTATCCAAATACATTTCAATACTTTGTTTTTTCATTTTGGCGAAAAAGGCCACTTTGTTGATAGACCCTTTTTTGCAGTTAAATTTAAAAATACAGCAATTTGTAGTCACCACAGGTGAATTGATGGGTCCCAAAAAATAACTTTTATTATCCAAATAAATTACGAAATGGGTTTTTTCACTTTTGGCGCACCCCACTTTGTTCATTGAGGCACCTTCCCACCTTAAAATGTGAATACAGAAAAAAATTTTTGTATCACCCCCAGGTGAATAAAAGGGCCCAAAAAAATTTGTTTTATCCAAAATAACTTTCAGAT
The DNA here is from genome assembly GCA_025379985.1 of Phyllomedusa bahiana. Taxonomy (NCBI): domain Eukaryota; kingdom Metazoa; phylum Chordata; class Amphibia; order Anura; family Hylidae; genus Phyllomedusa; species Phyllomedusa bahiana. The sequence continues at coordinate 28,965 of JAODAL010018229.1, forward strand.
ACGTTTTTTCAATTTTGGGCCGGGGCCGCTTTTTTTTATAGAGCCCCTTTGCAGAAAAATGGGGAAATCCCAGTAATTTTGTAGTCACCACAGGTGAATTGAAAGTAGCAAAAAAAAACCTTTTTAAATTCCTTTTTATACATTTCAGAAGGTTTTTTTTTTCCCCTTTTGGCCCGGGAAAGCTTTGTTGAAAAGATCTCCCTTTGCATTTAAAATTTTTGAACCCAGAAAATTTTTTTTTTGATTTGAGGGATTTGAGAATAGCTGTGATTTGCCGTTTTTTTAAAAAGAGACTTTCCAAAACCCTTCCATACCTTCTCAAATTTTATTTTTTCTGACCATGGAGCGAAATTTCAGGGGGTAAGCGAGCAAAAGAGGGGGGGTAGGACATGGAGGTGAGGTACGAGAAAAGGTGCCTTTTTTACCGTGCTGGCGAAAAACCCGCATCCAGGGGATCTTTTCATTTGGGGCAGGCCCTCAGGCCTGAAAACGCTGGGCCAGGGCCCTGTGAATCTCAATAACGAACAGTGTCCCCCAATCTCCCTTCCCATGGTTAATGTAACCTGATCCAGCAGTTCTTACCCCCTCGTCCCCAGTCAAAGGCCACAAATGTCGTCATCAACCCGGGTCCCAACCCATGAAGCACCCCAAAATGTCAACTCGTTTTCCCAAACCATTTGGGGAAATAATCCATTTTTGAAACCTCTTTGATGAAAAAATGGGGTTTGGGGGGGGTCAAAAGGGCCCTTTTTAAAAGTTCAAGGGGCCAAAGGGGATAAATTTTTTTCTGTCTGACCCCCCCAGTTACTGATGCCATCCAGGGGAGGAAAAGGGAAAGCCTTAAATTTCGGCAAAAATCCTAGGAGGGGGGGAAAAACGCCAGCGGGGCCCTCCTTTCTTTGTAGCCCGAAAACTCCTGGTTTGCAAAATGTCCAAACGACGAAGTCACCTGTGTTGAGGATGATGAGAGGAAAATTGCGGATCCCAATTGGTCTTTTCAGCAGTTTTTTGGGCTTGCGAGAGTTTCCCATCACTGGACGAGGGGGAAAGGGGATAAATGGGATAGTTCAGTAGGGTTTTCGCCTAAAAAAGGGAGAGGGCGGGTCGCAGAAGCCCCGTGATTTTATTCCGCCAGCCACGGCCCAGGGGAAAAAACCCCCGCTCCTGGGCTTATCGCCGTAAAAAAGGTCCCAGGACCTCTAAACCCGGGGCCTTTTTTGACAAGCCCCTGATTCACCCAGCGTTGTCATATGCCGCCTTTGCCTTTAAACCCTTTTAAGAAAGGGGAAAAAAGAACCTTAGGGGTTTTAACCACCCCCCAACATGTCTATACATGCAGCAAAATGCATGATTTTTGAAAAGGGGCAACACTTGGCCAAAAAAAGGCCAGACCGCCCCCGGGGGCCCTCCAACCATGTCACACCCCTGTTCCGCCCCCCTTTCCTCCTCTCCCACCAAAAAGGGCGTTCCTAAAAGCTCCCCATGTCTCTCAGATCATGATCAGATCGCCTCCCCCCTTCAGCCCCCCACCTTTCGCCCGGCCCACCACCCACCACCAAGACCCTTCCAAAACCCCCATCCCCTTTCCCGCGAGTTTGAGGGCCTTCACGCCGTCCCAAGCGGCCAGCCCAAAACAGCCAGCCTTCTTTTCCCGGTTTTTGGGGAGCAAAAAAGAAAAACATTTTAAAACCCAAACCACCCCCAAACCCAAAAAACCCTGAATGTCGGAATTTGCCAGGCTTTTGGGCCTTTGGAAATTTTCCCTTTCCTTTGGGTTGGACAAAAGGTTTGGGTTTTCCGCCACGTCTTTGGCCCTTGCCTCCCCCCAATTTACCAATGCGAGCGGCTTTCTTTCCCAGAAAAGCCGCCCCTGCCCTGGAAACCCCACGTGTCATCAAAATTTTTAAAACCCGCGTTTTTCTGCATCTGGGGCCGGGAAAAGTCCATTTTACCCCGAAAACAGGGACTAGTAAGCAAGGCCCCAAGGCCTCTATATCTCTGGGGGACGCTTACTGGGTGAGCGGGTGGATGTCTCGGGGGGTGACGGGGGGCTCTCGGGTTCGGCCAGCTTTTCCCAAAACCCGCAGGGTGGTGCAGGGTTTTTTCCCCCCCCAAAAACCTTGGTGGCATCACGTCCCCCAAGAAACCAGGCCGTGTTAAAATTTAATCTGTTTGGGGGACCGCCCACACACGGGTTCAGGAGCTGTGGAGGGCCCTCCCCACAACAAACCCGAGTGCTGGCCCGGGTGCCAAAAACCCCTTGGGGCCAGGCAAGGTGGTGTGAAATAATCGGGGCAAAAATCTGCGGGCCGCCCTTAAGATTGGTGGGCTGGGCCCCATCCCTTGCCTGGGCACATGTCATAAAACCTTTTTCGTCCAAAAATTTTCCCTAAAGAGCCCCCCGGGTCTGGACTCCCCTGTTTGAGGAAGGCTCGAAGTCTAAGTTCGCATTTCCCGCCGTACCCCCCTGCTTCGTCCGCCTGGCTGCTTTGGCAGCTCAGCTGGGCCTTTCCCCGTAAACCCGCCCTCATTTTTTGATTGGAAAAACCCCGCGGGAAAATTCCACCCTCCCCATGCTCCAGCGATTTTTGGCAGCAGCGAAATGCCATTTACCAGAAACGAAGGGGACACAGGGCCCTGAAAAAGCGGGCCGGTTTCGGAGCTGGGGGTGTTGACCACCGAGAGTGGAGGCAGGGGGAAAGAGCTCTGCCCCTCCTTCCCAAATTTTGAAGAATCCACCAAAATGGTCGGGTACGGACGATGCCCTTGCAGCATGGGGGAAATTGTGGTGATCTTATTTTCTGGAAAAGATTTTGGACCCCTCTGAAAAAAACGGGTCCCCCCAAAGCGCCCGGGGGGGGGAGACGGACACAAAATGCGGACACGGAGCCTTTCCCCTTCTTTTCAAAATCCCCCAAGGCCCGCATTTTTCTCAATTTTATGGGTCTTCATTTAGGCAGTGGTTGGGGGTCCAGGGCAGGGGGCAAGGCAGCGCATCAAGCTCTCAGGGTCATCATCTGAGGAATCGGGGCTTTTGTTAAAAATCTTGCCGGGGGAAATTGGAGGGGGGGTATTCCTGGGGACACCGACGTTACCGACGTCCCTCCCTTTGGAAAAGAGGTTGGCGCGAATTTGGGCGGGGGGAGGAAGATGGGAAAAATCAATTTGCTAGTGCCCTCGCCCCAGAGGTTTGGGGAAAATTAAAGGCTCCTTTCTCTCACATGATGTTTGGATGCCCCATTTCCTCCAACATGAATTTATTAAGGCCATCAAAAAAGAACAAAAAGTTAAAAAGGGGGGCCGCCCTCCCCGGGGTTTCCCGGGACAAAACAAAACTCAGCCCCTTTTTCCCTTTCCCCCCACCCCCCAAAAAGAGAGTAAAAAGCAGGGAAAAGGAGACCTTTCGATTGGGTCAAATTGGGGGGGGCATTTTTTGTTTCGTCTGCTTCAAAGTTTCCCCCAAAAGTCACGGTGGAACAACATCAGCGACGTGACCCGCGTAGAGCGCCAATGCCCTAGTGGCAGCAGCAGGCAAGGTTTGGGAGAAGCCTAATTGGGGGACCTCTTGGGAAATCTTTTTTTTTCCACCTCACCAACGCATGCAATGCAGGGCACACATCCAAAACACAGAGACCGCCCTTTAAGGGGTCATTGGGGCACGACTATCTGCGTCTCAACACCGATGTTTTTTTTATGTTTTTTTCCGGGAAACCCCAATTTGGGCTTCTGGGGTTTCCCAAAAAGGGGCGGGAAAGGCCCGAGCTCGCTTTCCCGCCCTTAGGTGTTTTTCCTGCCCCCGCAGCCGCGTCAAAATCTGAGGGACCTTCAGCACAGCTGGGGAGTCTTTTTAACAGGAAAAAATCCGGCCCTTTTCCCCAGAAAAATGTGGGTCGTTTTTACTTTCATCAAGATGAATCAGGCCATTGGGTCTCCCGATGATTTTTTTGGCCCCCAAAATTTCCGGGGGTCACCCATTAGTTGCCGGTCTTCTTTACATTCCCCTTCAAACAAAAATGGTCCTCTTTAAAAATTTTTTTTTTAAAAAGATCATTTCTTTCTGAATTTTTTTTTTTTTCCCAACATTCATTTTTTTGGTTTTTCTGTGAGGGAGACTGTAAAAAAAACAGCAAAGGTTTTTAAAGACAACACCCTATTCCCTTTACCCTTTATCTTTAGAAATTTTCGATTTTTTCAAAAGGTTTTTGAGGTTTTTGTTTGCTGTGGGGACCAGCTATTAAAATTTTGGTCCTTTGGAACAGAAATTTGGGGCTTTCCTAAGTGGCATTTCTCCATCACAATTTTTTAATAAATGGTGAGAAGCATATTTTTTTTTTTTTTGGGGGGGCATGTTGCTGTGAGATACAGCAATAATATGGTCCTTTTGGAAAAAAATGTGGGTTTTTAATGGCATTTCTCCCTCACAAATTTTAATGTGGCTGAGAAGTCATTTCATTTTTTTTGGGTCATTTTTGCGTGAGATTTTAAACAATAATCATGGGCCTTTGGAAAAGAAATGTGGGTTTAAGTGGCAAATTTTTCCCTCCCCAAATTTTTAAAAAGTGGCTGAGAAGTTATTTTTTATAATTTTTTGGGTCTTCGCTTTTTAAAAGGCAGAAATACTACAGGGCCCCATTCTAAAAAATTTTTTTTTCTAACAGACCCTTTGTTCTTCACAATTGTCCAAATGGTCAAGGGTCATGGGTTTGGGAAATTTTTGGGGGGGCATTTTTCTGTGAAGGGAACTTATACTAAAAGGTTCCCGGTTTTAAAAAAAAGTTGCTTTTAAAAAATTTTGTTCTTCACAATTGTCCCAAATGGTCCAAGGGGCTTTTCTTTTAATTTTTTGGGGGGGATTTTGCGTTTTCAAAGCGAAGGGGCTTACAGGGCCCATTTTTAAAAAAGTTGTTTCTAACAGGGGCATTTGTTTTCCCCAATTTTTCAAGAGGGGCTCAAGGGTTTATGGTGCTTTTCAGAAACAGGGAAAAGGTAGGACACTGTTTTAAAGGACACTTTTTGCAAAAAGACTTTTTTTGAAAAATCTTTAAAATTTGCTAGCAAACCCCCTTTTTTAGACAACCCATTTTAAAACAATTAAAAAAGAAGAAACAAAGAAAATGGTGGGATTCCATCCTATTTTTAAAAAAGTGGTTTTTTTAAATTTTAAAATACCCAAAAAACTTGGAAGTACAAAAAAAGCGGTAAAAAAATTCCTCTGAATTTTACAAGGGGGGTACAAAAAAAAACTTGACCAGATGTTTGGGGTTTTTTAGAGGAAAATGGAGGTTTTTAAAACACGGAAAGAGAAAAAAAGTAAAGAGGGCAATTTCCTCCCGCACTTGAGTAAAAAAGAGAAAAAAAATGCCAAGAAAAAGGGGACCTGGTGGAACAGGGGCGTTAACCCCCATTTTTTCCAAGTGAAGCTCATTGGGCCCCATCATACGGAGGAGCAAGCGCTACCCAGGACAGGGACAGTATATGGGCCAGTGAAACCCAAAATGGTGGGGTTTAAAGACTCCTTTTTCCGGCACCCTTTTTAAACTGGGGGCATGCAGGGTTTTTGGGGTTTATGCTGCGGCCCCGGACAGGTAAATTTAATGTCGTTGAAACTTTAAAAAGGTGGTTCAAAGACTCCTTTTTCCAGCACTATTTAATCTGGGGGGCATGCATTTGGGGGCCCATGCTGTGGCCCAGGGACAGGTTTTAAGTCAAATGTCCATGAAACTTTAAAAAGGGGGTTGAAAGGAAATCCTTTTTTTTGGCAATTTTTTTAATTTTGGGGTCATGCAGGTTTGGGGGTCATGCGTGGTTCAGGACAGGATAGTCCAAAGGGCCAGTTCAAGTAAAATGATGGGTTTTAAATAATAATTTCCTTCGGGGAAATTTTTTAAATTTTTGGGGGGTTCAGGGTTTTAAAGGGGCATGCTGTGGTACAAGACAGGGGTAGTGAATGGTCCCGTGATTTTTTTTTTTGTGCTTTTTAAAAACCTAAGTGGGTTTTCCCAAGATTAGCCTATCTATTTGGCCTGTTGCAATACTTTACCATTTGGTATACGCCATCATATGGGACAGAAGTGAAAAAGATTTAGTGGCTAGCACACGTAAGGGTTTAAATTCGTATATATGAAAAACCTATCTGCCATAAGAAGTGCACTTGGGCAAAAAGTTGGGGGCAGGCCCCGACTTTTTGTGGAAAGTACATGCGGTTCTATAGAAAACTTTACGGGTAGGGGGCATTGAAAGAGTAGGGGGTCCAAGTAGAGGGGGGATTGGGAACAACAGGTAAAGAATTTAAAAAAGCTTTTCTGGAAATTAGAATTTTAAAAGCTAATTTTTCCCCCTGGTCTTAATTATTGGGCAGGATCTCCATTATTTAAAATTAAATTTCCCGATATATATTTTAAATTTTCACTTATTTTTTGTTTGATAATTTAATATTTTTATTTTGTGATTTTCATTTTTTAAAAATTGCCCCCTTTTAAAGGTGAATGGGGTTCCCTTTATTTCTTTTTCTGAAAACCCAAAATTCCCAAAAAAGGGTTTTATTTTTTATACATTCCTTTTAAATTTTTTTTTTGTATAAAAAATTTTTATTTGCCCGATAGCTAAGGGCCCCTGTAGGGAGGTTAAGGGGGGTGTTTTTAAATTTCCAAAATTTTTTTTCACATTTATTTCATATTTATTTGTAGTAAAAACTTTTTATGTAAGGGTTTTTTTTTTTTTAATGTGATATCAAAGGTTTTTGAAAAAAAAAAAATGCTTAAAAGGTTTGATGTAGCCAGGATGGGGTTAATGGGGAAATTCCCAGGATCCCTTTGGGGCCATGGCTTTTCTCCATCTGGCCCATTTAAAACCCGGGGAACTTTAACTCTTTTGGGGAAATGAAAAAGGGAAGCTAGCCCAAAGCTTCGCCCGATAAGAGGTGGCCCATGCCCCTTTTGTCCCCTTTTGGGCCCTTTAAATTTAAAACAAAAACTGAAAAAAGTTTTTTTTCTACTACCCATACCCTGAATCTTTGGGTTCACTTTTCCCTTTGGGAAAAAAGTCTGTTTTGACAGGGTTTTAGTCAATGTCCAGTGGAAAAAAAAATGGTGGTTGAAAAAACTCCTTTTTCTGGCACTTTTTTTTAATCTGGGGTCATGCGGGTTTGGGGCTCATGCTGTGGTACAGGACAGGGATAGTGAATGTCCAGTTCAAGTAAAATGATGGTTCAAATAATACTGCCTTCTGGCATTTTTTAATTTGTGGGTAAATGCAGGTTTAAGGGTCATGCTGTGGTACAAGACAGGGATAGTGAATGGTGTGTGATTTTTTTTCTGTGGCTTTTATAACCTAAGTGTGTTGCCTAAGATGTAGCACGTATCTATTTGACTGTTGTGGATTTTAATTCCAGTTTCCCTCCAGCCCTTTTTGGGGTGTAAGAATGAAGGTGTTGTTGCTCTCCCATAGACTTAATAGTCATCGGCGATCATCTATCATCGACCATCGAATATCTTGTCGATGATGGCCGACTATCGACCATCGACCGATGTCGATAGCCAACGTAATCGCTCAACACTAATTAGAATCCATTGGGTTAGAGATAAGTGTTTAATTGGATTAAAAACTGGCTGCTGGATCGTACTCAGAGAGTGGTTGTAAATTACTCCTACTCTGAGTGGTCCCTGGTTGTGAGTGGTGTGCCACAGGGCTCAGTATTGGTCCTCTCTTATTTAATGTATTTATTAACGATATAGTGGAAGGGATCAATAGCAGGTTTCGATTTTTGCAGATAAACACCAAGCTATGCAGGGTAGTGCAATCTATGGAAGATGCTCAAAAATTTTGCAAAGCAGACCTGGACACACTGAGTGCTTGGGCATCCACTTGGCAAATGGGGTTCAATGTGGATAAATGTAAGGTTCTGCATCTGGGTAGAAATAATCTACAGGCATCATATGTCCTAGGGGGGAGAAAAACTTGGAGAATCGCTTGTTGAAAAAGATCTGGGCGTTCTTGTAGATCGTAGACTACAGAACAGCATGCAATGTCAATCAGCTGCCTCTAGGGCAAGTAAGATATTGGCGTGTAATAAAAGAGGCATGGACTCACGGGACAAGGATGTAATTCTACCCCTGTACAAGCATTTGGTGCGTCCTCACTTAGAATATGCTGTTCAGTTCTGGGCCCCCTTTATAGAAGAGATTGTAATGGAGCTAGAGAGAGTACAAAGATGAGCAACCCCAAAAGTATAAGGGGATGGAGCATCTTAGTTATGAGGAGGAGGTTAGTAGAATTTAACTTATTTAGTCTTGAGGAAAATACGGCTTCGGGGGACATGATTAATTTTAATAAATATATAAATGGTCCCTACAAAAAGTATGGGGAAAAATTATTTCAAGTGAAGAGCCCTCAAAAGACAAGGGGACATTCCCTTCGACTAGAGAAAAAAGGATTCAATCTCCAGAGGAGAAGAGCGTTTTTCACTGTAAGAACTGTAAATCTGTGGAATAGTCTGCCTGAGTAGCTGGTCACAGCAGGAATTGTAGATACTTTCAAGAAAGGCTTAGATACCTACCTGGAACTAAAGAATATTAATGCGTACGTAGCTATGTAAAATTCTGGATCCTGGCTGGTGGAGGCTCTTGGGTCAGAGATATGGTCTTCACTGGAGCAGATTGGTTCTTGCCTTGTGGGTTCTAGGGCATTAACCAGTGGTGAGGCTGGACTTAAAGTTCTTGTCTCTCTCCCTCACCCACATTTTCCCCACCCTTAGTTGAACTTGATGGACACGTGTCTTCTTTCAACCGTACTAACTATGTAACATTACATCGTGGCAAAATCCCTTTAAGAGTGAACTATTCCACCAAAAAGTACAACTTGTCCCGAATAAAACGAGGCCTCACACAACTGCGTCATTGAAAAAGTAAAAAAGTTAAGACTGTTGAAATGCAAAGAAGCAAAAAGTAAAAAAAATGTGCTTATCATTAAGAACTTTTCAAGTGTTCGGTTTAATGGGTTAAAACACTATAAAGAACTGTATCGCATCAAGGGAGCTCTTCAGCTATATGAAAGCCCTATCATTGTGCTTATTATATGGCAGGAATTTTAATTGTACTCATAGTTGTGTTACTATGTAGAAGCACTAAGGATAAACTATTACTTTGTGGATCATAATGGGGGACACATTGCTTTCCAATTTGCATCAATAATTTGGTTGCTATTATTTTAGGAGAGCTGGGTGGTTATTATAGCTATGAAGGCACCAGGGCATCAGTATTGTACTGGTAAAGGAGCAGCAGAGAGGAAATTTAAGTTTTAGTGAAGGAATTGGTATAAGCAGTGCAGGAAAAACAAGAATTTAACCCCTTCCAGACATTTGACATACACTTATGTTAGGCGTTAGCTCAAAATTATGTATATTTACATCATAGGGATCATGCGGACTCACAAGCCAAACCCGCATGATCAGAGCATGGAATTGGCTATTTATTACAGCTGGCTCCAGGCCCCGTTGGCCATGACCGCAGCCGATTAACCCCTTAGATGCTGTGATCAATTACAAACACGGCAGCTAAGGGGAAGATGGAGGGAGTTCCCTTTGACTACATCGGCACCCTGAAACGCGATCGTGAAGTGCCGATGACTGCCATGATGACCCGGAAGCCTATGAAAAGGCTTACGGGTTGTCTCTGATATCACCATGCATAGAGGGCACAGCCAAACTTGGTGATTGACTACTGCAATACATAGCAGTACAGCATTGTACATTATTTAAAAGAAAAATAAATACAGAATTGTGATTTTTGTTGATCCTGCTGCACATAAAATGAATAAAAAGATCATAAAGTCATATAAACCCCAAAGTGTTTCCAATGAAAATGTCAGTTTATATCACAAAAAAGAAGCCCTTACACAGCTCCGTATGTGTCAAATAAAAGAGTTATAGCTTGCAGAAGATAGTGATGCATAAGTATTGTTCTTTACAATAAAAACACCTTTTTAAGCGATACAACATAAACATAGCCCAATGCTACAAAAATCCTGTGGGTCCAAAATTCACTATACACCCATAGATGAGTTCTCTTAGGGGTGACTTCTGGAAGGTTTCACCTGTTCTGGATACTTTGGGGGCTTTGTAAATGTGACACAGTACCCACCAACATTTGGTTCCAAAAGCCAAATAGCGCTCCCTCTTCTATGAAACACCTGTAGGGTCAATATGCTCACTACATCCCCGGATATATCCCTTAAGCGGTGTAGTTTCCCAAATGAGGTCTTTTTATGGATGTTTATTAACTTTTAGCACCTGAGGGTGTCTGCTAAACTATGATAGCGCTTAAAGAAAATCCTAATGAAAATGAGGCCTCAACATCCTGTTAGTGCTCCTTCTTAACTGGGGGCTTGTGGTTGAGTCAAATAAGGCACAATAGGCCACATAAGGAACATCTCTAAAAATGGCAGAATCAGGGAATCAATATTGAGTTGTGATTCCCTGTTATTATCTACTGTGCTCCAGTAAATAATAAACACAACTGAAAATCTGCAAAAAAGTGACACTTTTTTTTATTTCTATTGAAAAATTTTGTGTTAAAAATTTTCTTGAAAATTTAAAAAATTGCTACTAAATTTGTAAGCCCACTAATGCCCTAAAATAATAAAAAGACATTTAAAAAATGATGTCAACAGAAAGTAGACATATGGACATATTACCATTATCACTATCAATAGGGTATGATCCTTCATATTGGGATACTGGGCAGTGATTTGATAGTTTCAGAATAAATTATTTAGTCAATTCTGCATTATTATATTGCACCATTTATTATCTAATAGCATTTTATTTCTAAATAACCTCATCATCAATCTATTATTAATCTGTCTTATTATTCCTTATAATATATCTTTAAATCTATCTCCAACTCCTTAGATTTTTGTTTTTTAAACCTTAAATATTGACTGTGTGCACCAACACTGTCTGAATTGAGAAAAAGACATAAGAACAGACATCCTGAGAATGACCAAGTTGAGCTACAGAGAACGTTCTATCAAGGTGACTGTAGTTATACACTTGAAAGAGATTCTGTCAAGACCTTACATTTCTCTGAAATGCATTTTTTATGAGCTCTCAGATGAGTTTGACATTAGTGCCCTGCTTCCTTCTGAAGCATCAGGAGATAGAAAATTCACATTTGTAGCCGATTTCCATTCTCCACCCCTTTAAATGTAAAAGGGCCTCAACCATTGTGTTTCAGTAAGAGTCTGTAAACATTGACAGATGAATATATGAAATACTCTGCCACCAAAGAAGAAATATCCTAGTACGTATAATAATGTAGATGTATAACAATTATTTTAAGCAAATGTACACATTATTAGTGAAAACAAAAGTTAACATCCTCATTAAAAATGACAGTTCATATTTACTATTGAAGTGGCACCAGAAAAGTGTTTAAAATGTGCCAAAAAGTGGTGCTTTATTGGTGCAGTAAAAGAGTGGTTATTTTCCTTTAAAAAAAATGAAATATTAAGCTGCAGGTGATCAAATAAAAAAAATATATATAATCATCGGCCCTGATCAGCTATTACTCCAGAAAGGGGCAATTAACCCCTTGGCAGCTTTTGTAGCAGCTAAGAGAAAGACACAGGGAGAGGGCTCTCTGCGTCTCTATATCAGCAGTCGTGGTCTTACCTGACAGTCCAGGTGCCTGAGAATGACTTTCAGCTGTCTGTGATGTCACGGTGATTGCCGTGCCCTGTGGGCATGGCCAGGCATGGTGATTTACAGTCGCCATGGAGACCAGTACATGGCAGTTCTGCTTTGCACTGATCTCTATTGTGTCAGTGATATGAAGATCACTGATTCAAGTCTCCAATGGGGGAAAGTGAAAAAAAGTTAAAAAGTACAAAAAAGTAAATAAAAGTCAAATATAAAAATTACTACCAGGATTGCTGTATTTCGTTCAAAAAGCCTCATATGCATCATATGAACCCCATATTGGGAGTAATAAAACATCAACTCATCCCACAAAAACAGGCCAATGATCAGCTTCATATACAGAAAAATAAAAAAAGTTATGACTCTCAGACTAATACATAAAAATGCAATTTTTTATAAATGCATTTCTATTGTATAAAAGTAAGAAAACATAAAAGCTATATAAAATTTATATCATTGTAATTATACTGACCTGATAGTAAAGTTATCCTGTCACATTTTTGGGCGTGTATGGTCATGCTTAAAGGGGTTTTGCCACGATGTAATGTTGACGTCGGATCCTCCAAAATGGGTTTTTAATCACTTTTCTAAATATATGTGATTACAAAAATTGCAGTCTGAGAGAGCTACAGCCTTCCTTACATGCCCTTGGTTACTTCAAAGTTTGTATTAGATACGGCCTGACAGGAGCTGCTCGGCTTGCGCAGAGACAGCTTCTTATCTGATGAGGCTGAGCTGCAGAAGTTTTCAAGGCACCGGGTAGCAATATGTTTTCTTTTGTATACAGAATAAACTAGTTGTAGTGTGATTAGATCCCTGCTTTATCTGATGACAGAGAACATGAAGGAGCTTTCAAGCTGCTGAGGAGAAAAACTGTTGTCTTTTGTATAAAGAATCCACAAGTTGCAGTTTGATTATTTCAGTGAACATGTCACACTATCCCTTATGCAGCTTTGTGCTCTGACTGTGTGCGTCTCTCTTTCAGCTCCGTGATTTGTTTACATTAGCTTCTTAGCAGATAAGTCTCCTCCTGGCAAACCCCTTTAATGTGGTAATGTACAATGTTTGTTTAAAACTTTTTTCAAAAATTAAAAAATAAATATTTAAAAAAATTTATGCCGCACGACGAATATTGTAAAAATGTTTAATTTTATTTCCGTGGCCCAATGCTTAAAAAAAACTGTAAAACACCTGTGCGACCAAAATGCACAATACACCCCTAGATGAGATCCATGAGGGATGTTGAATCCAAAATAGGGTGACTACTGGAAGGTTTCACCTGTTCTGGTACTTTAGGGGCTTTGCAAATGTGACATGTCACACACCAAAATTTGCATTCCAAAAGCCAAATTGTGCTCCCTCCCTTGTACGCCCTGCCATGCGCCTAAAGAGCAGTTTACACCCACATATAGGGTTTTGATGAACTTAGAAGAAATTGCATAACAATTTTTTGGGTTATTTTTTTTCCAAGATTCCTTGTAAAAATTAAACATTTTGATCAGATTGTTGAGATTTTTTTTTTTTTAATTTTCAAAGCCTAATACTAAAAATATTTGTGAAACATCTGTACGGGGTATATACTCACTACACCTCTGAATATATTCCTTAAGAGGTGTAGTTTCCAATATGAGGCCTTTTTAGGGGTGTTTATTAAGTTTTAGCACCTTAAGGTGCCCACGAACCTGTAATGGCACCTAAAGCAAATCGTAATTAAAATGAGACCCAAAAGTCCAGTAGGTGCGCTTCCTATTCTGAGGCTTGTAGTTGAGCCAAATAGCGCACTAGAGCCACATATGGGATGCCTCTGAAAATGTCAGAATTGGGGGAATCGATATTAAGTTGCATTTCCCTGGTCACATCTACTGTGTTCCTGTGAATAATGGATAAAAATTTAAAATCTGCAAAAAAAGTGAAATTTCACCGCCTGCTTTAATGTCTATGAAACACCTAATGAGTTAATAAACTTCCTAAATGCTAAAATGCTGTTTTGAATACTTTAAGGGGTGTAGTTTCTTAGATGGAGTCATTTAAGGGGATATCTAACAGGCCCCTCAGAACTGGACTGGTCTTTAAAAGTATTAATGTTGCAAATTCTCTTGAAAATGTGAAAAATTACTACAAAATGTCTAAACCCATTAATGTTGTAAAAAAAAGACATTTAAAAAAAATTCCAACCTACAGTAGACATATGGTAGATACTAGTTATAAACTATGTTGTGTGGAATAACTATCTGTCTTGCACATAGAAATTTTTGAACTTTGAAAATGGCAAATGTTTCTAAATTTTCAATATATTTTGATAGTTTTTACAAATAAACAAGGATCGTATGGACCAAAATTTCTTTCTAAATTAAAGCACAATGTGTCATGAGAAAATAATCTTTGAATCACATGGATTGGTGAAAGTATCAAAACTTTATTCTCATATAATGTGACACATCAGATTTCAGAAATTGGGCTCTGTCAGAGAGGTCAGAACTGGCTGCATCCTTAAAGGGTTGAAGTCTTCTTTCTTTCTAGACAGGTGATTGGCTGTTCACTTCCAAATGGTGATGTCATTGAATGGCTTTACATGATATAAAAATATATGATTCAGCGATTCAACCCATTGTATGACTATTCTATATAAAAGAAACATATCATGTGATTTACATTGTGCTTAAGTAGATGATTTGGCCTAATAGAGCTCCTTTTATTGCAATAGAGCGATTCCTTTTTTACACAGAAAATTTGCTGATCTCTAGATTTGTGAACATTATTTAAATGTTAAGTATTACTTTATCTAAAGTAGTCACATGCAGGTCTTTCCATGTTAAGACAATTCTTATTGACAATTATAATTTATCATCAATTATTGAATTAAACTGTTAAACAGTAGAGGTTTATCATTTAATAACGAAACAATATATTTTATGATATATATTTTAAAGAAATCATTTCTGTGTAGATATTGCTGTTACGTACTTGTTATGGTGCCCTCTAGTCTTCTTGTTATTCCCTCTCAGCACATCCAAATAATGTGTCCATTGCTGGTGGTCACTAATGTTCATTAGCTCAGTCCTTTTGTCCTAATCTTCTTATGCCAAGTGTAAGGAATGTCTCCTGCTATAATACACGGATTCTTATTGGCAGGCTTTCACAAGAAGTAACTTATTGTCATCAACACTGGTCTCACAAGTTAAATGTTCTAAGGATGAAAAAAGAGCATTAAAAGGGCACCATGGCCGCATATTTTTTCTTTAATTAAACCAATGGAAAAATGGTTCTGTTTGTGTGATTTATTTATATTATATGTGGTATAGTTATTTTTTCCTGTATTTTTTTAATAAATTCATACCAATGGCAGGATTATTAAAGAAAGTGAAAAGAATCAGCTAAAGGGTTAAAGGGGTATTCCGAGATCTAACAATGCTTGTTGGTCCATCAGGCATGAGCAAAAATATAAGATAAAGCTCATACTTACCTACCAGATGCTCCCGTTCAGTCTTGACGGCTGTCCCAGTGATCTCTGCTGTAGCTGTGAATGATCTTCATTCATGTGATAGCCAATTACAGGCCACAGTAGTCACATGCATTGTGTCCTATGATTGGTTGCACCTGTCATATGAACGATGAACTGTAGCTGGCTACTTCCAGGATGAACACACCGGCTACCGGGACTGATGGAGACCATCTGGGAGGTAAGTATGAATTTTATCTTACTTATGCCTCAACGGACCAATGAACATTGTTAGATCCCAGAATACCCCTTTAATGCAGATGAGAGGGAAGTGTATACTCAGCCAGAGGACACTCGAGCTGTAGGTGTAGTTGAGACAGGTCTTCTTTAGGAAAGTGGCCTGGACTTTCATATTTGCCTTTTCAATCATTCAACCACTAATTGCTTATGTACAGTGAAATATAACCACAATGTAGCAGCATAACATCTATCAATTTATGTTGGTAGAGAAAAACTGTTATTCTGTATGTAAAGCAAATTTTCAAGGCAGAGGGTTGAATTCAGTTGCTTGGGGTTTAAAAGGGGGGGAAAAACCCTCTTTGTTTGGTGTTAGTGAGCAGACTCCCCAATAGAGGTGGGTCTTTGCCTAAAGTTTTTTCGGGGCACTAGGTTAAAAATCCTGGTTAGGCCCCCCCCATTTTTCCAATACTTTTATGAATCCAAACAACAAAAATGAAATCTTGGCCTTTCTTCCCATAAAACCCTAAAGCTAAAGAAAGAAAAGAAAAAAAACCCCTTTTTTTAACCCACACCTGTAAAAGCAGAAGGGGAAATGATTGGTTTATTCCCAAGTTTAAAAATTCCAACATCAGGATATTCTGTTTAAATTTCCCCTGGGGGAAAATGTCGTGTTGGCCCCAAGCATCCCTGAAAAAGGAAAATTATTAAAATTTTGCAAAAACCACCAAAAAAGTTGGGGTCCCACACAGATCCCTTTCCATTATAATGTTTTAGATAATATCTATATGTTTATATTTTGATATTTTCCAATTTTTCATTTTTTTTCCCTCCCAATTTTTTTTTTATTCATTGAGAGATGTAAAATTTAAATTAATTTTCCATTAACTCTTTCATCCCTTTGTTTAAAGGGGTTTAATGGGTTTTTTTTTGGGTATGTAATTTTTTGGATTTTACAAAACTCTTGGGTTTTTTTTTAAAGTTTTTTAAAAAGTAATCTAAAATTTGTTCTTCAGTTTTTTAAAAAAAATATTTTTTGTACTTGCCTTTTTAAATCAAAATATTTAATTGCTTATGTACAGTGACATATAACCACAATGTGAGTTAAATTTTCAAAAAAATTTTATGTTGGTAGAGGAAAATAGGATATTATCTATGTAAAGCAAATGTCAAGACTTTTTGTGGGCCCCTTAAACCATTTAGATCTCCCTATAAAAAAAAACAATAAAAATTTGCCACTGTATGGGAAGGGAAAATTAATAAGTATGTCATAAAACCTTTTCTGAACTGGGGAAAATTTATTTCAGTCTGTCTTTGTCAGTCATTTATTATGAAGTGTAAAATTGGCTTTCCCATATTGATATGTTTCTGCATTTTCCCTTCTAAAAATGTGTTTATATTAAAAATACTTTGCTAGGGGAAAAAAGGGGTTTCTGAAGAAAAACGGGGCAGCCCTGGGAAAACCTGGTCCTTACAAGGTACCCAAAAAAAACCCATAAACGGTTTATAATTATTTTGAAATTTTGGGGGCCAAAGGGCCCTGGGGCCAATAGTGGGGTTTAAACAAAACAGAAGAAAAAGAGCTGAATAGTTAATAGTTTTTAGTTTTTGGTTTGCAGGGTTTATCTTTTTTCCCCCAAAAACTCAAGTACCTTTTGTAGCCCCAAAATGTTACTATAAAAATGCGGCCCTGAGAGTGTAGGGCCAATTCTATAAAATATCTGGTGTAATATATCTTTTACATATTCTGTACTTGTAGAAAATTATGATTAGGCTATGTTCACACGACTTATTCAGGGCTTTAATTGGGGAGGATTTCCCCCGCAATTACCCCCTTTGGGGCTGGGCCAGGGGGGGGGGAAAAAGAGGGGCGGAAAGGCCCAAAAGGCCCCAATAGAAAATTTATTATAAAAGGCGCATATCCCGCTGTGAAAAATTTGACATGTCCCCTTTTTCCCCCCTCGCCGTATTTCGGGGGTGGGGAGAGGGGGAGGGAACCCCATTTTTCTTATGAGAACTGGGGTTACCAAATTGCTGGGAGGGATTTCACCCTTTAATTTCTTTGCAGTAGGGCCCCGCAAGTTTTGGGCTGGAATCGCCCCAAAAATGCTGTTTTTTACATCCCTTAAAATTTTTAGGCCACACAAACCCATTTGCATTATTTTGGGGCTAGCATTTTGATTCGTTTGCTTTTTAAAAGCCCAAGGGGAAGTTATAAAATCAAAAAGGGTTTCCAATATAGACAAAAAAATTTTTGTTTTCCCCCTCAGTGAGGGAAACTACAGTCAAATGGTTTTTTGGGGGTGCTTCCCCACTAGCATCTCAACCCATTTATCTTGATTTTAATCTTTTTGGGTGTTTCTAATACACAATGTGGAAATATAGCACTGTAGCAAAATAATGAAAATCCCCCAAAACTCAGCTTTTTGGGGTTTTATTTTATAATTGGGGGTTTTTGGGGTTTGGGGACTAAAAAAAAAACACACACACATGCTAGAGGTACGGCATTCTTATAGCTTTTTTCCATATATTTTTTTTTTTTTCTAAAAAACCTTCAAAAACCAAGAGAAAACCCAAAAAATGAAATGAGAAAAAATTCCAAATTTACCAAAAAAAAAAAAAAAAAAAGAACACTAAAAAAGATTTGGGGAAAATTTTGAAATAGGTGGCGCTTATATTTTATGAGCATTTTAAAGTGATGAAAAAGTGTGTGTGAAGGAACCCGAAGACTATTTAGTAAATGTTTATTTAAAGGGTAGCAACACCCCCTTTGACTCTGTTGGCACAGTAGGTTCCCTGTTTGATTTCCCCATGAGTCATTGGTTTTTATGCATTAGATTGAGAAATTTTTACAGAACCCCTTTTTGGGGGGGCCCCAAAAGCCCGTTTGGGCTGTTTACCAGTGTATTAAGTTTCCAGGGGGTGAAATTTCCTGTGCCAGGCATTTTAGGGAATAGTTAACAGGGCCCTGCAACCTAAGAATAACTTTATATGGTACGTTAGGTTAACCCGTATTTCCTGGTTTAAAGAAAATTTTTTAGTAAAAAATTAAATAGTGTTTTTTTAAAAAAAATTTTTAGGGGAATGCGTTGTTTTAAAAAATTGGTTTTTAAGGGCCTTTATTCGTTAAATGCATGGGCTTTCTCGTTGTCATTGTTTGGCATTACTAGGATCCCTACAAAATTTTTTTTGGGTTTTTGGGGATTAAAACAGAACCAGATCGCCTATTTCTTTAATCCAATCCATCCTATAGAAATAACCCCAATACAAGAACAAATGGTTCAAATGGCTGTGGTGTTTATCAACTTTCACAATATACACTCACCGGCCACTTTATTAGGTACACCATGCTAGTAACGGGTTGGACCCCCTTTTGCCTTCAGAACTGCCTCAATTCTTCGTGGCATAGATTCCACAAGGTGTTGCAACGATGCTCAATTGGTACCAAGGGGCCCAAAGAGTGCCAAGAAAATATTCCCCACACCATGACACCAACCACCACCAGCCTGAACCAGTTGATACAAGGCAGGATGGATCCATGCTTTCATGTTGTTGACGCCAAATTCTGACCCTACCATCCGAATGTCGCAGCAGAAATCGAGACTCATCAGACAGGCAACGTTTTTTCCAATCTTCTACTGTCCAATTTCGATGAGCTTGGGCAAATTGGAGCCTCAGTTTCTGTTCTTAGCTGAAAGGAGTGGCACCCGGTGTGGTCTTCTGCTGCTGTAGCCATCTGCCTCAAAGTTTTGCCGTACTGTGCGTTCTGCCTACCTTGGTTGTAACGGGTGGCTATTTGAGTCACTGTTGCCTTTCTATCAGCTCGAACCAGTCTGCCCATTCTCCTTTGACCTCTGGCATCAACAAGCCATTTCCGCCCACAGGACTGCCGCTCACTGGATGTTTTTTCTTTTTCGGACCATTCTCTGTAAACCCTAGAGATGGTTGTGCGTGAAAATCCCAGGAGATCAGCAGTTTCTGAAATACTCAGACCAGCCCTTCTGGCACCAACAACCATGCCACATTCAAAGGCACTCAAATCACCTTTCTTCCCCATACTGATGCTCGGTTTGAACTGCAGGAGATTGTCTTGACCATGTCTACATGCCTAAATGCACTGAGTTGCCGCCATGTGATTGGCTGATTAGAAATTAAGTGTTAACGAGCAGTTGGACAGGTGTACCTAATAAAGTGGCCGGTGAGTGTAGATTTAAACAATATACACTACTCACAAAAAGTTAAGGATATTTGACTTTTTGTTGAAATTTCAGGACAAACATAAAATTTATTGAATGAAATGAGACCATCTCTCAACTTTAAAATGAACATGTCCAACTGTTCGGTGTTTCAGTTCTTTTTGCACAACTTGCTGATCTCTAACAAGGAGCTTGTTGGCAAAAATTCCCAATAGGTGTATGATCCCTGAATCACCCAATACATGTGGGAGATCTGTTTAAATTGGGATTTAAACAGTCCTTCTCCTCATGTTGTTCATATTTTTACATCATTAAACAAAGACAACGCCTTACAATTTACCTCACCTTTGCGAGGCTTAAAGCAGGATGCTCTTAGACGGAAGTGGCCACTGAGTGACATAAAGTTGTCATCAGCAGATTGCAACAGAGATACAGAAAGACTGGAAGAGTCACAGAAAGGCACAGAAGTGGACGTCCTTTGACTACATCACATACTGATGACCGCTTCATCGTAAACAATGCTCTACAGAACCAGATGAAGAATGTCACACTACTTTATGCAAGTTTAAGGGAGGTGAGAGGCAACCAGGTGTCACATTAGACCATTTGTAACTATATACATCAGCATGGTCTGTGTGCTAGACGACTGGAAATGGTACCTGACCACATCACCAGGCACAGGCATCATCATCTTGCTTTGGCCAAGGAGACTCTACGCTGGATGAGGGACCAGTGGTCCTTAGTGCTGTTCTGTGATGAAAGTTGATTCACTCTATGCAGAAGTGATGGCCACCAATGATACTGGAGACATTGAGGAGAGTGCCATGCATCAATCAAAGATGAGATGTTAGTACTGGTCGCGTTAATTTGGGCAGGTGTGTCTAGTTAATACAGATCTGCCCTACACTTTGTGAATAGTACACTGACATGTCTCGACTATTGAATAACATCATTAATCCAGTCATTGTGCCTCTGCATGAACAACAGAGGGCTAATTTCATCTTCATGTATGACAATTAGAGATGGGCGAATCGATTCTAACGAAGTGGAATTCGTTTAGAATTTCAGGAAAACTTCGATTCTGAACGAAGCCAAAGTTTGGGGTGATTTGCGGAAACGAAGCGTGTTTTTAATTGAGAAAATGGCTGCGGGCACATGGCGTTACATGGGGCAAAGAAAGGCGTAGCCTAAATGACATGTGCAGAGATTAAGCCAATCAGAGACCGGCGGGATTCTGTGACGTCACCGCACTATATAAGTCCGGACGCGATGCTGGCAGTACACATTCATCTCTCTGTGTCGTGTTGTAGCTGCTGCAGCTCCAGTATTAGAGATCTCACACAAAAGAAAGACCTTCTATACGGCGATTTTTGGGGGGGGGTGTCACCGCTTTTCTCACAGACTGCTTCTCTTACGTTCTAATTCTGATTTTGTGGGGTATTGGAATTGAAGTCCAGTGTGCGTCCAATTCAGCTGCATATACATTTTAATGTATCTGGTGAGTTCTTGAGCACATTGAATATCCAAGGGTTATCTAAGCCTGTTGTTACTGTTGTATTCAGTTAAAGAAACAGCATTTTTACAATCCAAATACCACTTAATTTTTGGCACCTCATTTCTTTTGCACAATTTAGATCAAAGGGTTAATTAAGTGTTTTTCTGCTGTTGTGGTCACTAAAAGAAACGGTGTTTTTCAACGCCAAAGAAGAAATTTTGCCTGTAGCATAAATCATATCCGAAGGTTAATTAAGTTTTTTTTCTGCTGTTGTGGTCAGTAAAATACACGTCGTTTTATATAGCTACTTTTCTGGTAATTTTTGGCAACTCATTTCTTTTGCGCAATTTAGATCCAAGGGTTAATTAAGTGTGAGCCGCAACCGCTCTGGGATCGTAGCAAAAGTCCAGTTTGACAGAGACTCAGACAGATTTATAGTCCAAATACGGTTGCTCCGTATTTTATTGGCACACGTGCAAACAAGACAGTGGCAACAGGTGAAAAACGTAAAACCAAAACAAATGAAATAAACTCCTGCTCGTCTGAGCACTGGCTAGTACAAAGGTAGTTATCCTCACTACACCTTAAACCCAGCCGTGGCTGTATGGGAGATCTTGCCTCTCTCCAGTCCGCAACCTCTCAGGTCAAAACTCTTTTGCCTTGGGTAACAGCCACACCTAGTCAGCTGACTAGCTGACTTATATAAGGCAGCCAAACTGTGGACTGGAACCTGGGGGAGCAGTCACCCACCCAACACTTTGACTGCTCCCGGTAAGAGCCGTCCCGGAGTAAGCTGTTTTCCAACAGCTATACTAGCTGTTAAACATGTGCCAACTACATATCGCAGCTGACAACAGAAAACAACGGCTCCTACCTCACCAAGGCCAGTACCTTGGTGACATGTAACTGGCACCTACCAGTGGTGGGACCATGTGACTTTCTTCTCCTTTGAAGACGCTTGCCATCTGTTTATCATTGTGCCTGCAGAAACCCGGCGGAATATATACCCCATTGCAGACCTTTCCGGCTGCCATCTTACATAAGCATTTTTCTGCTGTTGTAGTCCGTAAAATAAACTGTGTTTTTCAAAGCCAAAGAAGAAATATTGCCTGTAGCATAAATCATATCTGAAGGTTAATTAAATATTTTTCTGCTGTTGTGCTCAGTAAAATACACGTCATTTTAACACGATACATAGCTGGTAATTTATGGCACCTCATTTCTTTTGTGCAATTTAGATCCAAGGGTTAATTAAGTATTTTTCTGCTGTTGTGGTCTGTAAAATATATGTCGTTTTAACACGCTACATAGCTGGTAATTTATGGCACCTCATTTCTTTTGCGCATTTAGATCGAAGTTTTAATTAAGTTTGTTTCTGCTGTTGTGGTCAGTAAAATACACGTCGTTTTAACACGCTACATAGCTGGTAATTTTGGCAGCTCATTTCTTTTGAGCAATTTAGATCCAAGGGTTAATTAAGTATTTTTCTGCTGTTGTGGTCAGTAAAATACACGTCGTTTTAACACGCTACAAAGCTGGTAACTTTTGGCACCTCATTTCTTTTGCGCAATTTAGATCCAAGGGTTAATTAAGTTTTTTTCTGCTGTTGTGGTCAGTAAAATACACGTCGTTGTAACGGATGCTGGTAGTGGATCCACTGGACCACCGCAAGCGATGGTGTAAGCCGTTCCAGGGGGCGGAATCTAAGTAGAACCCGGTTTTCACCAGAGCCCGCCGCAAAGCGGGATGGACTTGCTGCGGCGGAGAACTACCAGGTCGCCCCACTGGCGTGACTGCTTGCGGTGGCAGCCAAGGCAGTGCGTGGTACAAAATCTTGAGACGTAGGCGAAGTCGGGGACAGGCAAGAGGTCAGGGCAGGCGGCAAAGGTTCGTGGTCGAGAAACAGGAGCGTAAAGGTTCGGTACACGGAAGACAGGCTATGAGGCAGAAGATGCTTTCTCTAAAGGCAGTACGGCACTAAAGATCCGGCAAAGGTGACCCGGAAGGAAGGAGGTTAAATAGGGTCACCTGCTAGCCTTTACCAATAATGGACGTACTGGCCCTTTAAATCCCCGAGAGCCGGCGCGCCTAAGGCGCGGGCATGTGCATACCAGCCGGCCAGGAGGACGGGAGGACGCGGGAGCGCAGTCAGGTAAGGGGAAAGCCGGGACCCGACCCGTGGGAACGGCAGTCGCCGCCGGGACCCGACGGGCGGCAGCACGAGTGCGCCCGCAGCCCGGGCGAGGGGCTGCGGGACCACTCGTGACAGTTTTAACACGCTACAAAGCTGGTAATTTTTGGCACCTAATTTCTTTTGTGCAATTTAGATCCAAGGGTTAATTAATTAATTTTCTGCTGTTGTGGTCAGTAAAATACACGTTGTTTTAACACGCTACAAAGCTGGTAATTTTTGGCACCTAATTTCTTTGGTGCAATTTAGCTCCAAGGGTTAATTAAATCTGTTTCTGCTGTTGTGGTCAGTAAAATACACGTCGTTTTAACACGCTACATAGCTGGTAATTTTTGGCAGCTCATTTCTTTGGCGCGATGTAGATCCAAGGGTCAATTAAGTGTTTTTCTGCTGTTGTGGTCATTAAAATACACGTAGTTTTAACATACTACATAGCTAGTAATTTTTGGCAGCTCATTTCTTTTGCGCAATTTAGATCCGGGTTAATTAAGCGTTTTTCTGCTGTTGTAGTCAGTAAAAGAAACTGTGTTTTTCAACGCCAAAGAAGAAATTTTGCCTGTAGCATAATTCATATCCGAAGGTTAATTAAGCCTGTTTGTGCTTTTCTATTCAGTAAAATACACAGAGTTTTTAAACGGCACATACAATTAAATTTTCCTGCCCATTTGTGGAGCGCAATTTATATCCAAGGGTTACCCAAGCTTGTTAGTGGATCCATTTGGAGTCAAATACAGGGTGTGTATTTATCATATACAGATATCTTCATTAAACAGAGTCTGTACATTTTAGAACAAATAGTATGTCAGACAGAGAGGTGGCAGGCTCTTCACATGCGAGTGGCAGTGGCACAAACATTCCTGGAGCAGGCACAGGTCGCAGCACAGTAAGGGGACGTCGCAGCAGGGGTCACTCGGTGAGGCCAGAACTGCCGGTGTCATCTAGCGGCCGTGTATTGACCAGCAACCCAAGGGTTCTTGATTGGTTGACTAGGTCATCCACTTCCTCCCAGATGACATCTGACAACCCCAGCCAAGAGTCGGTGGGAACCTCAGACACAACCCATAGTTGGCATGGCCTGGGAGCGGGTCAGCGGCCCTCACCTGTCCTCAACCCGCCTCTGTCCCATCCGGTTCCCTCAGCCAGAGATCTACTATGTGGTCTGGGCTCAGCGCCACTATACAGCAAGGATGAACAATTTGAGGAGGACAGTCAGCAGCTACTTGGCAGCGAAGAAATGGGGCCAATATCCCCTGCTTCTTGCAGTAGGCGGCAAAGTATAGATGTGGAGAGTGGCATGGGAGGTCATGTTGTGAGGGGTCAGCCTCTGCATACCAAGACTGGTGAGGAGGACAGCAGTGAAGATCAAACAATAATCGATGATGATGTAGCCGACCGCACTTGGGAGCCGGGTGAAGCAAGGGCTTCATCATCGTCAGAAGAAGAGGGCGTCAGCTTGCGCCTCAGGCAGCGGCGCAGCCAGCAAGTGGGTAGTGTGGCCGTGAGTCAGCAGGGTAGCAGCAGTGCGAGGTCGGGAGCCAAGCGGCCACGGGGTAGAAAACCCGCTTTGGAGGTCCAAAAAAGTAGCGGCACAGCGGCGGTATTAGTCACTCAGTGCGGAGCGTTGGAGGTAAAATCAGCTACTCGGCAGTTTGGCAGTTCTTTGCTAAGACACCGGAAGAGCCGAATATGGGTATATGTAGAATCTATGGGCAGAAAGTGAAGTGTGGCCAGGGGGCAAACGTTGGCACCACGACCCTGCATCAACACATGCAGCGTCACCATCCGGTGGCCTGGGGTAAACATGGCTCAGATGTGGTGGTCGATCCTGCCGCCGCAGCAGCAGCACCCAGTGGCTCGCATGCCATTGCAGCCAGTCAAGGTTCCACCACCTCTGCGGAAGGGAGCTGTTTCTCTTTGCCATCATCTCCCGGTCCAGATGTTCCTGCTCCTCGCCACTCATTGCGCCAGCAGTCGTTCAACGAGGCGATTGCAAAGAGACAACAGTATGCGTCCAGCCATCCTAAGGTGAACAAGCTGACCGTGCACCTCTCCAAGTTGTTGATACTGCAGTCCCTTCCTTTCCAAATGGTGGACTCTGCACCGTTCAGAGAATTAATGGCCTATGCCGAGCCGAGGAGGAGAGTTCCAAGCCGTAATTTATTTTCCACAAAGGCAGTACCAGCCCTTCACAAATATGTAGAACAGAAGGTGGGCCAGTCATTGAGCTTATCGGTTTGTTCCAAGGTGCACGGCAGCGCGGACGTGTGGAGCTGTAACTACGGTCAGGGCCAGTACATGTCCTTTACGGCCCACTGGGTGAATGTGCTTCCTCCACGTTGTCAAACTGCTGCTCCTGCGCCAATGTCCGCCTCCTCCTCCACCACCACCCCATCTCAGCCTCCACAAGTACTGCTCCATCATACCACATTTGTAGGGCACAGCGGTGTCACGCAGTTCTACACCTGGCTTGCCTCAGCGAACGAAGTCACACAGGGGAGGAACTGCTACGCGTCATGCAGCAAGAAATCGATGTGTGGCTTTCTCCGCGCCAACTGCAAATCGGAACCATAGTGATGGACAATGGGATGAACATGGTGTCCGCAATGAACCGAGGAGGGATGGTACATGCGCCCTGCATGGCGCACGTGTTCAATCTGGTTGTGAAAAGGTTCCTGAAGTCTTCCACCGATCTTCAGAACGTTCTGAAAATGGCCAGGAAACTGTTCATGCACTTCATCCATTCCTACAAAGCCAGGAATATCCTCCTCGAGTTGCAGCGGCAGAACGGCCTCCCCCACCACACTCTGATATGCAATGTTTCCACCCGTTGGAATTCCAGCCTGCACATGTTGGACCGACTGTATGAACAGAGAAAGGCCATTAACGATTTTTTGATGATCCAGGCGGACAGGAGTACTCCCCTGTGTAACTTTGATGTCAGCCAGTGGCAGCTCATGCGTGACACCTGCCATTTGCTGAGGCCATTCGAAGAGGCCACATTATTTGTCAGGACTACGGGATGAATAACGTCATTCCACTGCTTCATGTCCTGGAATAGATGCTGAAAAATGTCTGGGCAGGGGACTGGAGACATGGCGACTACATCTCGAGGCCACTTGAGTCCGGTGAGGACTGAACTGGAGGAGGAGGAGGAGGACATTGGAGCAGAAGCATTGTCTGGTGAAATTAGTGGATTTTCTACTCACATGACAGGAGAGGAGGAGCAGGAGCAGCTGGAGGAGGTAGATGGAGATGAGGAAGATGAGGCAGATGACCTGCAAGCACCGTGGCAGTATACAGTGAAGATGGAGGCAGGGAGTCCATCGGAGTCACTTGTGCAGATGGCCCGCAGCATGCTGATTTGCCTGGCTAGTGACAGCCGAATAGTCAGCATCCGGCAGAGGGATGACTTCTTGCTCTCCACCCTATTAGACCCTCGCTACCGGTCCAAAATGGGAGCATTTTTCCCAGCTGCTGAGAGAGAGGACAAACTCAAATACTATAGAGAAATCCTCCATAGTCAGTTGGCCGCTGCCTATGTGCGGCATAGTCCCTCCTCTGACAGGTCTGACCGGGGGGTTCCTCAGCGCTCGCGTACTATTGCCGCGGCTGCTGGGGGAAGGTGGGGTGGTAGGAGCAGTACCAGCTCCATCAGCAGCAACCTAAGTCTGGAGTCACTGATGAGCAGCTTCCTTCACCCGCCTAGTGAGGAGGGTAGTCGCCAGCAGCAGCAGAAGGACCTGGAGCAGACACTGAACCAACAGGGGGTGGCCTACTTGGACAGCACTCTGCCACCCCAGTTAGAAGATCCGCTGGACTACTGGGCAGCCAAACTGGATGTGAGGCTGCAACTTGCCTTGTTTGCAGTGGAGAAGCTGTCCTACCCGACCAGTAGTGTGGCGTCAGAGCGGGTTCAGTGCGACGGGGTCATCGTTACCCCAAGGAGAACCCGCTTGTCCACGGGAAATGTGGAACGTCTGACCTTTGTCAAGATGAATCAGGCGTGGATCGGGCAGGATTTCCACACACCAATGCCTTAGGCATCAGATTACATCAAACATGACGCCTCACCAAAACTTTGAGAAATGTGTCTGGATTCAAACTACCTGCCTCAGCTACTATTCTGATGCCACCACCTGCCTGATGCCACACATATGCTGCCAGTTTCTCCATCTGCCTACCACCATCTTTACCAGGGATTGGTATTGCCACCCACTTCCACACTCTGTCATTGTGCCACTCTATGACCTCATGCTTCTGCTGGTGCCGTGACCTCCATACTGTGTCAATATGCCACTCTCTGACCTCATGCTTCTGCTGATGCTGCTGCCGTGACCTCCACACTGTGTGATTATGCCACTCTCTGACCTCATGCTGTTGCTCCTGCCGTCACCTCCACTCTCTGTCATTGTGCCACTCTGTGGCCTACTCCTGTTTTTGCCACCTCCAGAATGTCATTGTGCCACTGTCTGACCTCATGCTGCTGCTGTGACTGCTGCCGTGACCTCCACACTCTGTCATTGTGCCACTCTGTGGCCTACTACTGTTTTTGCCACCTCCAGAATGTCATTGTGCCACTGTCTGACCTCATGCTGCTGCTGTGGCTGCTGCCGTGACCTACACACTCTGTCATTGTGCCACTGTCTGACCTCATGCTGCTGCTGTGGCTGCTGCCGTGACCTACACACTCTGTCATTGTGCCACTGTCTGACCTCATGCTGCTGCTGTGACTGCTGCTGTGACCTACACACTCTGTCATTGTGCCACTCTGTGGCCGACTACTGTTTTTCCCACCTCCAGAATGTCATTGTGCCACGGTCTGCCCTCATGCTGCTGCTGTGGCTGCTGCCGTGACCCACACACTTTGTCATTGTGCCACTCTTTTGCCTACTCCTGTTTTTGCCACCTCCAGAATTTGTCATTGTGCCACTGTCTGACCTCATGCTGCTGCTGTGGCTGCTGCCGTGACCTCGACACTCTGTCATTGTGCCACACTCTGTCATTGTGCTACTCTGTGGCTTACTCCTGTTTTTGCCACCTCTAGAATGTCATTTTGCCACTGTCTGACCTCATGCTGCTGCTGTGACTGCTGCCGGGACCTCCACACTCTGTCATTGTGTCACTGTCTGACCTTATGCTGCTGTTGCTGCTGCCGTGACCTACACACTCTGTCATTGTGCCACTCTGTGGCCTAATACTGTTTTTGCCACCTCTAGAATGTCATTGTGCCACTGGCTGACCTCATGCTGCTGCTGTGGCTGCTGCCGTGACCTCCACACTCTGTCATTGTGCCACTCTGTGGCCTACTACTGTTTTTTGCTATCTCCAGAATGTCATTGTGCCACTGTCTGACCTCATGCTGCTGCTGTGGCTGCTGCCGTGACCTACACACTCTGTCATTGTGCCACTGTCTGACCTCATGCTGCTGCTGTGGCTACTGCCGTGACCTACACACTCTGTCATTGTGCCACTGTCTGGCCTCATGCTGCTGCTGTGACTGCTGCTGTGACCTACACACTCTGTCATTGTGCCACTCTGTGGCCGACTACTGTTTTTCCCACCTCCAGAATGTCATTGTGCCACTGTCTGCCCTCATGCTGCTGCTGTGGCTGCTGCCGTGACCCACACACTTTGTCATTGTGCCACTCTTTTGCCTACTCCTGTTTTTGCCACCTCCAGAATTTGTCATTGTGCCACTGTCTGACCTCATGCTGCTGCTGTGGCTGCTGCCGTGACCTCGACACTCTGTCATTGTGCCACACTCTGTCATTGTGCCACTATGTGGACTACTACTGTTTATGCCACCTCTAGAATGTCATTTTGCCACTGTCTGACCTCATGCTGCTGCTGTGACTGCTGCCGGGACCTCCACACTCTGTCATTGTGTCACTGTCTGACCTTATGCTGCTGTGACTGCTGCCGGGACCTCCACACTCTGTCATTGTGCCACTCTGTGGCCTAATACTGTTTTTGCCACCTCTAGAATGTCATTGTGCCACTGTATGACCTCATGCTGCTGTTTTGGCTGCTGCCGTGACCTCCACACTCTGTTATTGTGCCACTCTGTGGCCTACTCCTGTTTTTGTCACCTCCAGCATTTGTCATAGAGACACTGTCTGACCTCATGCTGCTGCTGTGTCTGCTGCCATGACCTCCACACTCTGTAATTGTGCCACTCTGTGGCATACTCCTTTTTTTGCCAGATCCAGAATGTCATAGTGCCACTGTCTGACCTCATGCTGCTGCTGTGGCTGCTGCCGTGACCTCCACACTGTGTCATTGTGCCACTCTCTGACCTCATGCTGCTGCTGTGGCTGCTGCCATGACCTACACACTCTGTCATTGTGCCACTCTGTGGCCTACTACTGTTTTTGCCACCTCCAGAATTTCATTGTGCCACTGTCTGACCTCATGCTGCTGCTGTGGCTGCTGCCGTGACCTACACACTCTGTCATTGTTCCACTCTATTTCCTACTCCTGTTTTCCCACCTCCAGAATGTCATTGTGCCACTCTCTGACCTCATGCTGCTGCTGTGGCTGCTGCCGTGACCTCCACACTGTGTCATTGTGCCACTGTCTGACCTCATGCTGCTGCAGTGGCTGCTGCCGTGACCTACACACTCTGTCATTGTGCCAGTCTGTGGCCTACTACTGTTTTTGCCACCTCCAGAATGTCATTGTGCCACTGTCTGACCTCATGCTGCTGCTGTGGCTGCTGCCGTGACCTACACACTCTGTCATTGTGCCAGTCTGTGGCCTACTACTGTTTTTGCCACCTCCAGAATGTCATTGTGCCACTGTCTGACCTCATGCTGTTGCTGCTGCCGTAACCTCCACACTCTGTCATTGTGCCACTGTCTGACCTCATGCTGCTGCTGTTGCTATTGCTGTGACCTCCACACTCTGTCATTGTGCCACTCTGTGGCATACTCCTGTTTTTGCCACCTCTAGAATGTCATTGTGCCACTGTCTGACCTCATGCTGCTGCTGTGGCTGCTGCCGTAACCTCCACACTTGGTCATTGTGCCACTGTCTGACCTAAGGCTGCTGCTGTGGCTGCTGCCATGACCTACACACTCTGTCATTGTGCCACTCTGTGGCCTACTCCTGTTGGAGCCATCTCCAGAATTTGTCATCGTGATACTCTCTGACCACATGCTGCTGCTGTTGATGACGTCATCTCCACACTGTGTCTTTGTGCCACTTTGTGGGCTCCTGATGTTGCTGCCACCTCCAGAATTTGTCATTGTGCCACTCTGTGGCCTACTCATGCTGCTGCCAAGTGACCGCTGTGTCACTGGAACACCCTCTGGCTTCCTATTGCTGTTTCCACCCTCACCACTCTATGACGTTGCCACTATTTTTAGTTTTCCCCTTCTTTTCACCTGTAAGAAGGAATGGGAAGGATCAGGATTGTCTAGCCAAAAGCAGGAGTGGATACAGAACACAAAAGACATGCAAATATCCCATTTACTGGTCATCTCTGTTTTGGATCAACTCCTGTTTGTTTTTGGCCTTAGCAATACTGATGGATTATTGACTGATTGAAAGCGGACACTGACGGATGAAAGGAAGGGCAAAATGATCAGAGACGTCAACGCAAAATTACTGCCAACACCCTCTCCACTCATTCGGGGGGCCTCTACATGTATCAGCGTTTAACAGAACAGGTTCTGTCATATTCTGTGACGGTTTAAAGCTCTGGCCTCATGGAGTGACCCCTGCTGTGATGTCTCCTTACTGTGCTGAGACCTGTGTGGCTCCAGTAACCTACTACTGTGTTCTTTGACCCTATGGTAGGATCTTAGCCCTCAGCTTGTTTTTTTCCAGCTGGCGCTGCCATGACTTTATCAGGCTGCATTCCTGCTTCAGTTTTTTGGTCAGTTTTGCCTCCGTAAGTGCCCAGGGAATTTTAGAGTGAAGCGATTCTAAGAGCGGCGGCAGTCATATGCGTGTCATACTAAAACACAGCATTGTATGAAGACCAAAATAAGCTCACTCTGCATATTTAAGCATAGCACAACCTTCTACAGCACCCTACACACTCTCTGCAGCCTGGAAATAGCTGTTTTTTAACGCGAGTCGCCCCGAAGTAATTCGGACCGAAACTAATTTTGTCTGAAAATTCAGTGAAGTCAGCGAACCGAATTTTTGAGAAATTCGCCCATCTCTAATGACAATTCCCCAGCTCATCAAGGTTGCATCATTTGGGAACAGCTGCTGGAGAGTGGGGTACCTCAAATGGAGTGGCCTGTACTTTCTACAGACCTGAACCCTCTAGAAAACCTGTGGAATCAGCTTAGCCGCCGAAGCTCATAACTCTGTACTCCTGAATGTCAATGACCTGAGGGGCACCCTTCAAGAAGAGTTGTATGCCATGTGTCAGCAGTCAATAACTCAACTTGTGAACAGCATGAGATGTCGTTGTCAAACTGTAATTGGTGCTCAAGGCCACATGACATATTATTGAGACATTGACATCTTTTGATGGTGTATACCTTCCATTGTTGTTGGCTTTTGTTTCATTAGATTGTTTGATATGAGAAAATCAAGATTGTACGCTATGACTTAAATGGCTTATTTTCATGATAAAATATCACCGTAGTTTGAAATTTTTATTTTTTCTGTAAATTTCACCCAAAAGACAAATATCTCTTTTTTTAAGTATAACCATATTTTATATACTAACCAGATGAATAATAGAAACCTATTAAAACAAAATTAATACCATGTCCATCCAGAATATACTGGATGTCTAGACAACGATAACAACGGAAGGCAGCTGGAAACTTGGCCTTCATGGTGTCCTAATTCAGAATACTGTTAGTCTGGGATAATGATTGCTTTTATCAGTGGTTAAGGTCCATGCACAAAAGCCAGTCAACAAATCAGCAGTGACGCCGGGGTGCTCGAATGATATAGCCATAGGACTTCTATTGCATACTCATTTGTAACTATATACCCAAGGGTGTAGCTAAAGGCTCGTGGGTCCTGGTGCAAAACTTTAGCTTGGGCTCCCATAACCTTGGACAATGGCTGTGGAACCTTACTTTTTAATAGCATTTTCCCTACTTGGCAGGACAGATGTCTGCGCTGTAGCGTGCTGCAGAAAATTATTTCTAATTAAAGGGATTTTCCAATGAAGAAAAATAATTTGAAATAGGCAGAAAAAAATAACAAATTACACAGTCAAAGTGTCTACCCCCTCTTCCCACCTCTCTCTCTCTTGAAGATAAATTCGTTGTGGAGTGAACAGGTAAAAAAAATGCAATATTTTTTTGGGGTTTAATTTTTGTTGGCGTTTACATTGAACAGTTTAATTCACATGTTATCTCTATGCTGTGGGTCAGCAAATATAAAAGGGCCAAAAACTACTGCCACATGATCACTGTGTGTCACCACTATGAA
The DNA here is from genome assembly GCA_025379985.1 of Phyllomedusa bahiana. NCBI lineage: Eukaryota > Metazoa > Chordata > Amphibia > Anura > Hylidae > Phyllomedusa > Phyllomedusa bahiana. The sequence goes on from JAODAL010018229.1 coordinate 61,626, forward strand.
GTAACTAATACCAGTATAATATTTCTATTTACTAATAGCAAATAATACTGCCACATTTCACTACCACTACTATCAAGACCAATATTACCAATAATAATGTACAAGAACCAAATAATACCGCCACATCATCCCCACATATCACAACGATAAAGTAACTGTATAATACTGTATAATACTGTTAGTGAATATGAACTTTTGCACTTTTGCATTGGTAGATACCAGTGTACACAGACGCTATACATGCATTTAAGTGATTACACTAAGTCCAATATTACTGTCATATGGTCACCATATAGCTAGATCTCAGTTGTAAACAAGTAATTACACTGCAGTTACATCCAGTGACTCACAAGTGACATCTTCTATGACTGGAGGCACTCACTTTCCCTTTTCTTTTCCATCCTGTCCAGACTGCCATGATGACTTCTCCCAGCCACAACTCGTCCCTGCAGAATTTACAACACAAACCCCTGAGACTCCTCATCTTCCCACCTGTGCCCTTCCATGTAAAAATTCCCCATTCATAGTGACCCAAATGGTAATATTTAGCCCCTTGGTGTCCTGATAATTTGGTAGGTAGCTAGGTGTATGCCCCTCCCCAGTAGGTAGTTATACAGGTCCTCCTCTAGTAGAGCTAGGATCAAGGACACATAGTGCCGGAAACACCAATCAGTTACATTTACATGTTTTTTCCTGGATTTAAATTTTAACAATAAGTTTCTGTGTTTTAAAGGGATTGATACAACCCCTCTAGTAGGTAGGTATATAGTGCCCTCATTAGGTAGGTATATAGGCACCCCTAGTAGGTAGGAACATAGGGTCGGCAAGTAGATACCTATATAGGGCCCGCTCAGACGGTAGGTATATAGAGCCCCTCCAGTAGGTAAGTGGTATATAAGGCCCCCCCCCACAGGTAGGAATATAGGGATCCCCCCAGTACGTGGGTTTACAGGGCCCACGTGTAGGTAGGTAGCTACATAGGACCCCAAGTATGTAAGTATATAGAAATCACGAATAGGCAGGTAGCTTTATAGGCACCTCATTATAAATAAAGAAAATAATACCTTTCCACACGCCCCTTGCACTAGGCCTCAAGCCGAGATCTTTAGGCTTGGGGCCTAGGACAGGAAGCAGTGTGATGATGTCACTCCATCTCTCCACCAGTGCAGCGACATACAGCAAGGGCAGGGAACACATAGAGATAGCCTATATGGTAGGCCATCCTGTGAAACAAGGGGCGATAGCTGCTTGTGACAGCAACCCTCCCATTTGTTTCACAGCTTGACTGGGGTCCGCGCAGCAGTACCAGTTGTACTGTTATAACAGCAGCCCTGACTGTAATGGCTGTGTCGCTCCATCTATGTGACCCAGCAATGCAGCTGTGTGGTGAGGTGTGCCTATGAGGCCTGTGCCTCAGGGGTTCGGTCGCAAGTGTGACCGCTGCGAACCCTGTAGCTATGCCACTGCATATACCTGTAAGGACACTGATGACTTCTGATGACTTCATGAGAAGACCATATAATTAGTAGGTGGTATAATCAATGTCTAGTATCAACTAAGGAACTACTACTTCAGTGTGTCCTCCCCTTGAAAGTTATAGGGCCCCATTCATTAAAGAAGGATTTTTTTTCCCCTTTACAGAAAATGACAACATAACCCACCAATAAATAATCCCTGTCTGAAGCTCAGAGTGTAATGTGAAGCTCCTAAGACTTTCTGATGTTGCATACATTTTCCTTTACTCCTTATCTTCTTAGAACAAGGAAATTTCATGCTTGTCTCAAACAACTGCCATCTGCTTAATCCCTATAATTGGTGAATCCTGATAACATTCATTCTAGTCATGTCCCACCACTTGAGATACAAGACAACCTATAACCTACGGATTTTGTGTGAACTGATATCCTTATCTTAAACCAATAATGTGTTTCAGTGAATAAGAAAGGCTGTAATTCTATGAACATGACTGTTTATGACCAAAGGTGATCTTCCTACAAATCGTCAGTACCAGGAAACATGTTAATAGATTTTTTTAATTTTGTGCTTTGGATGTTCACAATTCAAAATGTGTGGTATACAAATAATTTTCCACACAGCACTATAATATTAATTGCATTTATAAGGTACCATGCTGGAGCAGATTTTACTAATCAACTTCTTTGTAATGCCTGGATGTCCTTTTGCAGTGATTTTTGTGTTTGATCAAGTATGTAATTTAAATGTATATAGAATGTATATAGAAAAATACACAAATACTTTCATTAAACATCTACTTCCATTAACTTTTTGTTTATGATTACTGCAAATCTAATTTTTTCCTTATTTTGAGTGTTGAAAAAAATTACAAATCTGGTGGTCACTAGTCACTGTTTAGTATTAAGGTTTCTTTAAGGAGTCTTAGGATATAAATAATAGATCAGATGAATACTTTGACACCTACTTTGACTCTACTGGCAATCCCTATTGTCCCAACATGTTTTTATGCACCACATACATTTCATCAGTAATGTACAAGACAGAGTGTCGTAAAATGTAATAGATAGAAAAAGCATATGACCAAGTCTCGTTCAAAACTCATTTCATGGAAATTGCATGGCTATACTCCGCTAAGTAACTGCCTCTGGCAAGGCTTCAAGATGTACGGCACATATACCTTGGATTAGGTACCAATGAGAGAAGTATTCTGAGTAGCAGTGTTTCTGGCCATTAAGCCTGTCACGGACCGCGCCGCAGCCTGCAAGTCGGGCTGAGGCCGCAGGCGTGACCTACCGGTTCCCTCCTGCTCTGGTACCTCTGGTGCCGCTGTCCACGCCACGGGCACAGATACTCACCCCGCCGCGCTCCAGTGCTTCTGCGTCCCTCTACTCCCAACACCAGGGCGTGCGCGCCGGCTTCTCTGGATTTAAAGGGCCAGCGCACCAGTAATTGGTTGCTGGCTGCCGCTGACCCTATTTAAAGGGATCACTCTGCTTGTTCCCTGCTGGATCCTTGTTGTTCCCCAGCTCCTTGCTAGCACGTTCTGCTACATACCTAGCCCGTCCGTGTTCCTCTGTCCTCGTGCCAAGCCCGTGTCTGTGCTACGCCTCCGTCCGCCTACGACTACTGCCTTCCCGCCTGCCTGTACCTGGCTGCACCTCAGCTGCCGCCGCAAGTCGGCCACGTCGGGGTAGCGACCTGGTGGAAACCCGCTGCAGCAAGAACATCCCGCTTTGCGGCGGACTCTGGTGAAAACCAGGTCCCACTTAGATTCCGCTCCCTGCCGTGGCTCCCAAAATCGCTTGCGGCAGTCATGTGGATCTACAAGTCCAGCGTTACAAAATCCTTCTCATTATTGGTAACTGTCACATATACACTTACTAGTGTGTGACGTGAGTGCCAATGCTAGGGGTTAGTCTATCAATCTCACACTCACCTTCCACTCAGGTGGCAAATTGAGCATAAATCACGCCCCAACACAGTCCACGCGCCCCACAATGTACGCTACCACCACCTTCATCGAAATTGAAGGAGAAGGATCTCCCTCACCCACAAACACCCCTCATCGGCACTCATAGGGTTAAACACTATTGAAACACTGCTCTTCAGCAGTCACAGGGTTAAAACACTATAATCAAGACTATGGATTCTTAGAGCATACAAGGACCAAAATAATTAAAATTTTAAGCTTTAATAGAAAAACGGCACAGTGCTTACAAAAACACAAGAATAAAGATAAAATAAGATAACATACATACATGCAATAGCAATTATAAAATAGAAGAGAGAAATCTCAGAAAACAGCTAAGGTTCTATTTACATGACAAGAACAAAATACTGGTCAGATTCTATTCAGAGTACGACCAGTATTTTAGACTTGGTTTTTGATTTTTGTCGCTTAATTTAATTATTGGTCAGAATACGACCAGTATTTTAGACTTGGTTTTTGATTTTTGTTGCTTAATTTTATTATTGGTCAGAATACGACCAGTATTTTACGCTTGTTTTTTTATTTTTGTCGCTTTTTTTGCGGTTTTCAGATTTTGGACGCCCCATTTAATTGAACAATACTATAACCCATCATTTTTTGGTGGATTATAGAACATATTTTGAAATCCAACCTCAGAAAATCTGTGTAGACAACAACTCAATTTTTTTATTGAGATCCATGGGAATGATTTACAGTCCGATTTTTGCAGATTCGAAATACTGAATCTGCTTAAAAATCCGACTGTAAACCAGTGCCATGTAGACATAACCTAACACTTAGGGTATGTTCACAAAGTGTAATTGCGGGGCATATTTCAGACCGTAATTGCACTGCAATTATGGTAATTCATAGCTATCATAGAGAGCTATGAATTACGCCCGTCTTCCCTGGCGTACAATACTCACGTACTGTACGCCGGGAGAAAGAAGTGACATGTTACTTCTTCCCGGCACTTACATGACATGGATAATAGAAGTGAACGGGGCTTGTCTCCCCAAGCTTTAGAAGAACAAGAAGACCAGCTCATACTTCTAAGACTCTCGGCATATTGCTCTGCATACAGTACGCACCACAATACACCGTGTCATCATACCCTTACAATGCAGATAATCTTCTATTCCATGGGGAAGGAATTTAAACACGGATATGATGATGGCTGTGAACATATTTTTTCGGTTGTACCCATTTTTTATAGTATGTACAGATTTTAGAGCTGCCCATCAGTTAATTTAGGTAATTTTTTTGTTCGACTAGGTGATTAGGTGAAGGTCAAGGAATACCTAATAGTAAGTGTCCTTTGACCCATTTTAATGTGTCTTAGGGGATGTTAAGGTTGGATGGACAGACTTGTCTGCCATCCTTTGAAGTAAATAAAACTCCAGGCTCCATGTCAAATTCTCACTTGGAGATAACCTGTTACCCTCACCCTCAACAAACCAGGCCTAGTGATTTCTGTCTGGAATTTGATATGTGAATAAATCAATTTGTAGTTACTGTAATATACATAACACACTTTTCTATGATACCTCCCCCCTTTATGATGTGGTATGGGAAATTGACTCGTAGGTCATTTAACAAGTACTTCTAGTTGGTACATAGTCCAGGCGAGATAGCCCTTCTCCCCCACCACAGGGACAGTTCTCCAATGCCAGGATCTGGAGCCCTGTGGAAGTCGAAATTTGGAGCACAGGGGCCATTATGGAATTAATCTTAGTTACCCCCCTTTCTATTTCTGGACTATCATATCAGGTGCTGAAAGACAATCTCTGCGAGGCTAATACCACACATTGTAGTGGAATGTAACATCAACTGTGAAATTGCTATATGGATGTTTACATACTACAAGCCCTGGTGAATAGTGATGAGCGATATTATCGACAAAAGTTGAAATTGGCTTATCGGAAATTTCCGATCACGCGATAGTTTAGGTGACAATCTTATAGATAATCTTTTACTATTGTGTCATTTTCAGCATTTCCTGTAATTTTGGCGGCCAGCCAATCAGCTCCTAGGATAGAGGGGGGTGAAGAGGATGTATGACGTCATGACTGGGCGATGTAAGGATTTCATTGGCTGCAAAAATCATGTGACCTTGTTTTATCTATGCAATTGCAGTTCCTGTTCAGCTCATTCTCTGTCTATGTCATTTCGTAGCAGGACGTCTCGGCGTCTGAACCAATAGCTGTTCTAACAGCTCTGAAAGATAGTCTCTTATAATACACAAAACCATCCACCTAGCTGTAGCTTAGAATAGAGTTAGTTTAGAGAATTTCACTTCTTATTTAGTTAGAGAAAGTTGTAAAAATATCTACTGGTGTGTGCAGCCGCAAGGGTGTGGGGGAGGAGGGGGGGCGGCATATTTCCTAGTAGATCGCGCCTGTTGTCAGTGGTGCCAAGACCACCATATTAATCCATATAACATTTAAATACTCTTATTGCAGTCCGTGCGTCTGTTTACCGCAATGAGCTCACTTGTACGCAAATTGTGTTATACATATTTCTTCCACCAAACCGCATTTCACAGGTATTCGATAGAAACAATTCTGTTTCTAATCCTAGTTGGCCGGTGGAAATTAGAGGGATTTAAGAATATCTGTGATCTGCCATCTTTGCAGTACAGTTTCTCAATAAGAGACTGTGAAAAACTCTTCTATACCTTTTAAATTTTTATCTTTCTGAACATGGAGCGAACTACAGGTGGTAAGCGAGCAAAGAGGGGTGTAATGGGTGACCTCTGGCAATCCTTATTTACCACCTCAGCAACGCCTGTAATGCAGGGCACACATACGACACACAGAGACCGGCTTAAGATCATGGTGCACAACTATCTGCGTCTCAACACCGATGTTTTTGGATATGTTCTGGACCCAATTGACTTCTGGGTATCCAAAATGGATGAATGGCCCGAGCCCGCTCGCCACGCCATAGAGGTGTTGTCCCGCCCGTAGCACCGCTGGAGGAGTCATTACAGACAAACACATCCGGCTTTCCACTGACAATGTGGATCGTTTGACTTTCATCAAGATGAATCAGGCGTGGATCTCTGATGATGTTGTGGCCCTAGTTGCCGAGGTCACCCATTAGTTGCTGGTCTACCTCACATTCCTCTTCCAAAAGAAATGGTCCTCTTGAAAATTTTTGTTCTTAAAATTATAATTTCTTAATGCAATTTTTATTCTGAGTTCCCAAAAGGTTATTTTGCTGGTTTTGCGGTTAGGAGACTGTAAAAGACATCAATCGTACACGGTTTCATAAAAAAAACGTATTCCATTTAGTCATTTCTTCAAGAAAATTTCAAGCACTGTCAATGGTTTTGGGGTCATGGTGCTGTGAAAATTAGCTATAATCCAGGTCCTTTGGTACAGAAATGTGGTTTCTAAGTGCCATTTCTTCCTCACAATTTTTAACACTGGCTGAGAGGTCATTTTTATAATTTTTGTGGGCATTGTGCTGTCCAAAACCAGCTATAAGGTGTCCATAAGGGCATTTTTTGTGGTTTTGGCATCAGGCTACTTTAAAATGGATGCCAGGGGTGGAAATTGGGCAATATTCCTGCCAGGGGCCGGAATTAAAAAGGTGCCCAGTGATATGTAAAAAATAGGAAGTAGTAAAGGGGGGGCACCCCATTTGATTTAAATGCATGTGGCCGTGTCTCCCGCCGCACCCACTGTAACTGAGGCCCTGCCAGCTCAACCTCCGCATCCCTATTGGGATGTTCTTGCTGCCACCAGCACCGCATTTATGACAAGCTGTTGGTCCCTGGTGCTCAAAGTGCTAGGGGTCTCCTGGCAGTTCCCATGTGCCATTTCCAATAGCGGTGTCTTGTTTGTGTGAAATGGGCCCTGTAGCTGCTGGTACCGCTGTACCTGCTGTGGCTACGCCGCTCTCATGTTTTCTGTTAACCATTGAACATGATGAATTATTTTAGCCTATGAATTGTTTTCTGTGACTTTTATAGCCTAATTGTCTTGCCTAAGAGGTAGCACATATCCAGGTTACTGTAGTGGATGTTAATTCCAGCTTCTCCTCCCTGTTTGGGTGTAAGAATGAAGGTGTTGTTGCTCTCCCATAGACTTTAATTGTCATCGGCGATTATCGACTATCAGCTATCGGCATGATAATTTCAAAAATCTGTTATCTATAAAATGACGATTGTCAACACAATCACTCATCACTACTGGTGATTAGTCTTGGTAGAGAGTATCCCACAGTTAAGGCTTGGATACAATAGCTCGGTAGACTGCATCACACCGTGTAGATACATCCACTGGGCTGTTAGTGTCATACGTTAACAGGCCTACGTATGGCTGTGTCTCACGCAACATACACTTTCAGGCTTAGTTAGGCTGTCATTGTTTACAACAATCTGGGATACATCAGCAAGCTTAGATATAACTGTAACCTGTACACCAGCTTTATATTAATGTGAATCTTTCCCAGCAAGCTTAGACACAGTGGATTCAGCACAACAGTCTGAGATGCATTGTCATTGTCCACAACAGTCTGAGGTACATCTGCAGGGTTAGATACATAAGCCTCACAATGGGTATTACACAGCATAGAACAAGATACATGCTCCTCAGGTGTTGAGGTGTCCTTGATAGCAGGAGTGGTAACATGGAGGGATTCCATGCTATCCAAATGGGTTCCTGACAATACATCAGTAAGGAGGGTTTCAGGGATCCCTACTTCTTTAAATCCTGGTTTGAACCTCTGGTTTGACACATCTTGGGTCATGTGGACTGGAGACTTCATAGCCCCAATGACTTTAACCCTCAGGGTGTCTCCAGGAAACATACTCTCAGGTTTCACTGACCCTGGACACAATAGAGGAACTGTGGCTTTAGTGTGTGACCCTTTATCAGCAGATGGTTCTGCCTGTAATTTACAGTATTAGCAGATACATAGGTTTGAGGCTTGCAATTATCTTGACTGTGTGACTAGTTGTCTGCCATTCTTTGAAGTAGATGAACTCCAGCCTCCATGTCAAAAGTCTCACTTGAAGATAACTTGTTACCCTCCCCCTCAATAAATCAGGCCTAGTAGCTTCTGTCTGGGATTTATGATACTTGAATAAACCAATTTGTAGTTACTGGAATATACATAACACACTTTTCTATGACATTAACTACTTCTGTGTAATACTACACCAATAAATGCCTGAAGAAGGGCTCAATAGCCTGAAACATTGTTACTTCTACTATGCCTATATTCTGAAACCTAAAAACATGTTGCCTCTCTTTTCACTTAAAATAAGTGAAGCCTTCTTAATGAAACTGTCTCTTTTGCCAGCTTCTAAATAATAATTAATTTCAAGTTTGCAGTTGCCTCAGTTGACTCGCTGATTCGTAAGCTGAGAAGGCAACTAATGAAACAATCATTCTACCAGCTAAACCAGGATCAATGTCACATTTCAGATACAGAACTATTGTTTATGGTGGACCATTTGATAAAATTCTGGCTTGAGATCTATATATACATTATATACATATATACTATACATACATTACAATTACATGTTATTAAATGTGAAGGATGCAAACATAAGCACTGAACCCTGATTTTCACAAATGATGATTTTCCGCTCCTATCTTATTATAGGTGTTGTCTCTCCAGGCTGTTTTACAGAGCTAAAGGCAGCTTCCGGCTCACACTTCCTGTTTAGGCTGTAGGTGGTTCTATAGGAGTGATTGGCATAGCATAGCTCTGCTATTCCTAGCTACTCCTGTCACAGTGACTTGGCTGCTGGAGGTTTGTAAATAGTAGTGTACAAGGCTACAGTGCTCAAAGGTAAACAAAGCTTCTATGCTAGATATAAGTCTCAGCAGGGAGTAACTCACTATGGTCAGACTGACAGACTGATGGCAGCTTGGAGCAACAAAAGATAAGAGAGTAGAAAGAGGTGGTCGGTAACCTAGAGAAACTTGTGTAAACTAGCAGTTGAAAATCTTCTTATCTCATATACAAAGCAAGATCAACACATCAATGTATTTGGTAATAGTTTTCATTTACCATTTCCTACATGCAGGGCTGTCATCCATTGGGCACACTAGGCAGTTGCTGTCTTATTCATTGGGCACACTAGTCTATAACTAGTCTATAACTAGTCCTCAGGATACCATCTGCTAACAATTAGTTTTATAAGCTGCAAGCTGCTTTCGACTGTCATTTTTTTAATTCCAATTGGAGGTGCCACTAATTGGAATGAAGGTGATGCCTAACTACCAAGGCTCCTACCTAAGCATTGACCTGCAAATCTCCATGCCCACCTGAGGCTGTGCCTACCTACCTAGGCTCTTACCTACGTGGGACCTGCAAACCTACCTACTCCTCTGGGACCCTGCCTACCTACACACCAGGGGCTTTGCCTCCCTACTTCTAGTACCTGGGCCTTACCTACAGTTGAAACCAGAAGTTTACATACACTATATAGAAAGACACATATGCATGTTTTTCTCACTATCTGACATGAAATCAGAATAAACCTTACCCGGTTTAGGTCAGTTAGGATTATCAAAATTATTTATATCTGCCACATGCCAGAATAATGAGAGAGAGAGTTTTTAAGGCATTTTATTTTTATTCAAAGTCAAAAGTTTGCATACATTTCATTAGTATTTGGTAGCATTACCCTTAAACTATAACATTTTGGATATCCTTCCACAAGCTTCTCACATCAGTTTGTAGGAATAGTGGCCCATTCCTCCTAACAGAACTTGGTGTAACTGAGCCATTTTTGTAGGTCGCCTTTCTCACACCTGCCTTTTCAGCTTTGCCCATACATTTTCAATAGGATTGAGATCAGAGCTTTGTGATGGCCACTTCAAAACATTGACTTGGTTGTCCTTAAGCCACTTTGTAACTAGTTTGACAGTATGCTTCAGGTCTTTGTCCATTTGGAAGACCCATTTTCGCCCAAGCTTTTACTTTCTGGTTGATGTCTTCAGATGTTGCTTCAGTATTGCCACATAGTCTTCTTTCCTCATGATGTCATCTATTTTGTGACGTACTCCAGTCCCTCCTGCAGCAAACAACCCCATAACATGATGTTTCACAGTTGGGATGGTGTTCTTACGCTTCAAAGCTTCTCCCTTTTTCCTCCAAACGTAACTATGGTCATTATGACCAAACAGTTAAATTTTAGTTTTGTCAGACAACAGGGCATGTCTCCAAAAATGTAGGTCTTTGTCCCTGTGTGCATTTACAAACATTAATCTGGCTTTTATATGTTTCTTTTGGGGTAATGGCTGGCAAAGTAGCCTTTCAGCCCATGTTTATATAGTACTCGTTTGATAATGACATAATCTTACCAGCTTCCGCCAGCAACTTCACAAAGTCTTTTGCTTTTGTTCTACGGTTGATATGTACATGTCGGACCAAAGCTAGTTCATCTCTGAAACACAGAACCTGTCTCCTTCCTGAGCAGTATGATGGTTGGATATTCCCATCTTGTTTGTACTTGCGTATAATTGTTTGTACAGATGAATGAGGCACCTTCAGGTTTCTGGAAATTTCACCCAAGGATGATCCAGACTTGTTCAAGTCCACAATTCTCTTCCTGATATCTTGGCTGATTTCTTTAGACTTTCCCATGATGTTACATACAGAAACAGTGTATTTCTGGTGTGTGTTAAAATATATCCACAGGTGTGTCTCTAATTAACTCAGATGTTGCCATTAAACCTGTCAGAAGCTTCCAAAGACATGACATCATCATACGGGCTGTTCCATAGTAATCCTAGTGTATGTAAACTTTTGACCTTGCAAAAAGTAATAAAAATGCCTAAAAATTATCTAACTCTCATTATTTTGGCATTTGGCAAATATAAATAATTTTGATAAGTCTAATTGCCCTAAAACGGGGAAGGTTTATTCTGATTTCAAAAAAACAAGCATATGTGTCTTTTTATATAGTGTATGTAAACTTCTGGTTTCAACTGTATCAGTAAACTTACCTAATGGGGGCTTACCTATGTACCTAATGGGGGACCTACCTACTAGGTCATGGGAGAAATGGCCTAGTATGATGTCATGTACTCTGGCGCTGTTTCGCCCAGGAAGCTGTAATGCTTTTAAGACAGCCCTGCCTACATGATAAAAGCTAAGCATTGTGGTGAGAAAACCCCTTTAAGTCCCAATTCCCTAGTATTGCACAGAAAGTGCATTTCAATTTACACAATGGACTAAACAATATAAAGAAACAATAAACTGGTTATAATTTAGAAGTAGAAGTAATATCCAAATCTTGTCTGCATGACATGCCGAAAGATGTAGGGTTTGTTTATTACTATACCATCTGAAGGAAAGTCAGTTGGAGACTGTATTTGATCGAATAACTTTGTATCAAAGTCAGCAGGGAAGAGGCCTCCTAGCTGTTATCGGAAAGTATCATTTCAATTAAAGAAATGACTGTAGAATCAAATCAGGATGCTACCTAATCAATAGCCCCCTCTTGAGTTACATTGATTCAGTTGGCTTTGTACAGTTAAATGGAGATTTATGTTGATAAATCAATCATTAATCTGCACTTGAGATAAATGGCTCATCGGGGTGAAGAGATAAATATTGTTGATCTTTTAGCAAGTTATACGTGTCTGAGTTATCTTGAGCTATGACAGTGCAGGCCTCTCAAGATGACATTAAATTATATGTCTTTTAAAGAGCTGGGAACCATGGCCTGAGGTGTTGGTGTTCCTGGAACAGAGATCTGATAGTGAGAGATATCTTAATTTCCACCAAGTGCCTGTTGTAGTTAGCACATCTTCAGCAGTGGTGAAGATGATGAGAACTTTGATGAGAACAGCCAGGCCGTTAATTTGTATATGTATATATAACTATCCAAGCAATAAATCTACAGGACTGAATGCTATACATGTGACTGATTAGTTGTCAAGCTGTAAGAAAGAATCACAAGTATTACAGGAAGAGTTGGAGGAAAAAACCTAGGGGATGAGTTTACAGGCATCAAATTCTAAATGTGAAATATTTTTCAAAGACAGACATTTTATGGCCCTCACAAAATGACACATGAAGTTTTTCTTTAGCTTGGCAGAAGATTTTCAAGAACTGAATTTAATGCATTATGATAATGAATAGCCGGGATGAGCGGTGATGACATCTTTTACCGAGTGTCCATTTTTCAGTACAATGCATACTATGACATTTGATATCTGGTAAAGGTGTGACATTTGTGTCAATGTTTAGCCTTTTTACAATTTTATACATCATATGCATACACTTTATATAAAATTGTGTCCTCCCTAGAGGAAGCAATAAGGAAACAGTAAGGGTACTGTGGAAACAAACGTGACACGTGGTGGCCAGGTGACTAGGGAAAACCCTAGTGCCACACAAAGAGGTGACCATTCAACCTATAATAGTAACACAGCAGTTAAGGGGCTTTTATAGGATCTATTGATGAGCTATCAATAATCTATCATAGTGTGATCAGTGGGTCATGAATATTGGATCCATATTTGGAGCACCGCAACTCCTTCACTGCAATCAAAAAAACCCTCAATATTGGTATGGCTGTGTCTCTGTTAATACGGATGTGTTGTGGTACAAGCATGGAGTTGTGTCAGGGGCTAAGCAATAGGGGATGCAGAGGGAGCAGTTGGCCTTGTTGCTTGAGGGAGTCCCAAGACCCCTCCATCACTTAAAATGACACCAGTATTATAACTGGAAAGCGTAACCTTGGAATCACTATAGAAATATATATCTGCTGTTAGATACAGAAACTTTATTGCTCAGGCAAGAGGCAGACCCAAAGTAGCCATTCAAATAGGAACTCGTGGCCAGGCATTGGTGGAGGACACAGAGCAGCAGCCGCACACATTGGCCTTTTGAGTACGATTATTCTTATTTCAGAGCACCATTAATTCCAGAGCACTATATAAACCTAGGGCTTCAGGACCAGGACATACAAAAATAACATTTAATAACAAACTGATACAGATATAGAGAGAGGACCCTGCCCATGAAAGCTTGCAATCTATAAGGAAGGAGAGAAGATGAGGGATGGAGAGGTTTGTATTATGGTGTGGTAGCTGCAGGGTTATTGTAAATTGTAGGCTATCCTGAAGACATGGGTTTTCAGGTTGCTTCCAAAAGTAGTGAAATTGGAGGAGAATCTAATGTATTGTGGTAGTGAGTTCCAGAGCATCAGGGAAGTAAGCGAGAAATCTCGGAGGCAATCGTGTGAGGAGAGCAAGCAGGGCCTCT